>CM050513.1:115942307-116139807 GCA_027563665.1 Antrozous pallidus | reverse complement strand
TGTGTGTGTGAGTGTGTGGTATGTATGTATATGTGTGTGTGTGTCGGTGTGTGGTATGTATGTATATGTGTGTGTGTAGGTGTGTGTGTGTGTGTGTAGGTGTGTGTGAGTGTGTGGTATGTATGTATATGTGAGTGTATGTGTGTGTGAGAGTGTGTGTGTGTGTAGGTGTGTGTGTGTGTGTGTATGTGTGTGAGTGTGTGTGTGTAGGTGTGTGTGAGTGTGTGGTATGTATGTATATGTGTGTGTAGGTGTGTGTATGCATGTGTCTCTGTGTGTAGGTGTGTGGTATGTACGTGTGTGTGTGTGTAGGTGTGTGGTATGTATGTATATATGTGTGTGTATAGGTGTGTGTGTAGGTGTGTGTGAGTGCGTGGTATGTATGTATATGTGAGTGTGTGTGTAGCTGTGTGGTATGTATGTATATATATGTGTGTAAGAGTGTGTGTGTGTGTAGGTGTGTGTGTGTAGGTGTGTGTGAGTGTGTGGTATGTATGTATATATATGTGTGTAGGTGCGTGGTATGTATGTATGTGTGTGTGTGTAGGTGTGTGTGAGTGTGTGGTATGTATGTATATGTGTGTGTAGGTGTGTGGTATGTATGTATATGTGTGTGTGTAGGTATGTGTGAGTAGGTGGTATGCATGTATATATGTGTGTAGGTGCGTGGTATGTATGTATGTGTGTGTGTGTAGGTGTGTGTGAGTGTGTGGTATGTATGTATATATGTGTGTGTAGGTGTGTGGTATCTATGTATATGTGTGTGTGTAGGTGTGAGTGAGTGTGTGATATGTATGTATATATGTGTGTGTAGGTGTGTGGTATGTATGTGTGTGTGTGTGTAGGTGTGTGTGTGAGTGTGTGGTATGTATATATATATATGTGTGTAGGTGTGTGGTATGTATGTATATGTGTGTGTGTAGGTGTGAGTGAGTGTGTGGTATGTATGTATATATGTGTGTGTAGGTGTGTGGTGTGTATGTATGTGTGTGTGTGTGTGTGTAGGTGTGTGTAGGTGTGTGTGCGGCGGCCTTGGAGTGAGCACTGGGCCCGTGCCCATCTTCCTGAGGACAGGTTCCTAGTTTCCATCGTGTTTTCTCAAAGGAGTGACAACACCAAGAAACGAACAGTATGTCACCGAAACCCTGGTTCTCTGACCTGCCCTCCCCTCCAACTCTCGCTGGTGGGGGCCAGGCTTCAGAACCCCGAGTCCTGGCCAGGGCTCCCAGGCCCTCTGCTGGCCGGGCTGTGGTCTTGGGCTTGGTCTCAGGGCCATGCCCTGCCTGTCAAAGGCCTGTATGGGGACCAGCGAGACCTGCAGGCGAGGGCGGGCCTGGTAGCAGGATGTGCGTGATGAGTGACAGACACTGATGAGCCGGCTGTGGTCAGCGCTCCAGCTCTTTGCCAGCTGACGGGAGGAGGGAGGGGGGAGGAAGGAGGGAGGGAGGAGGGAGGGGGAGAAGGAAGGGAGGGAGGAGGGAGGGGGGATGGTGAGGGAGAGAGGGGAGGGGGGAGGGAGGGAGAGAGGGAAGGAGGGGGAGAAGAAAGGGAGGAAAGAGGGAGGGGGGATTGAGAGGGAGAGAGGGGAGGGGGGAGGGAGGGAGAAAGGGAAGGAGGGGGAGAAGGAAGGGAGGGAGGAGGCAGGGGGGATGGAGAGGGAGAGGGAAGGAGGGGGAGAGGGAAGGAGGGAGAGAGGGAAGGATGAATGGCTCAGGGGATGAATGGCCCAGCACCCCTCCCTCCGCCCCATGCAGGCCAGGCGCCTGCCAGGCCTGAACAGACCATGCCCTCTGACCTCACCACACCCGCCCCCCTGACCCCTGTGTCCCGTGTGGAGACAGGCGGCCTGGGAGGTGAGGGACCTGCCCAGTCCACGGGCAGCTCTCAGTGGAGGCAGCTCCCCGAGGCGGGGCCCTTAGGAAGCCCAGGCAGCTGACCTGGCAGGGGCTCAGCCACAGCGAGTGCGGGAGGAGGACACTGGGAGAGGCGGGAGTCTGGGGTCCCTGTGGGGAGGGCTGTCAGGGGGTCCTGGGAAAGGGGACCAGGGATTGGGGGCCTGGAGGTTGTGGGGTGAGGCATCACTAACCCCTCTGCCTCCCTGCCTTCCTCCTAGACACAGGCTACCGAGAGCCCCCCAGGGTCCCCGAGAACATCCTGCTCTTTAGCTTCCTGGGCATCCTGTGTGCCCTGAGTGTCCTGGGCACGGGCCTGCTGCTCTGGAAGAAGGTAGGGGTGCCCGCGTGCCTCGGCACTGCCCCTTCGCCCCTCGCAGTCGCTGGGAATGCCCTGAGGGCCCAGGGCTGCCTTGCCACCCTGCAGGGTGTCCTGCTGGGCTCTGGTGACTGACTAGGTGGACAAGCCTCAGTCCCCCCCCCCCTTTAAAAAATATATTTTATTGATTTTTTACAGAGTGGAAGGGAGAGGGATAGAAAGTCAGAAACATCGATGGGAGAGAAACATCGACCAGCTGCCTCTTGCACACCCCCCACTGGGGATGTACCGGCAGCCAAGGTACATGCCCTTGACCGGAATCGAACCTGGGACCTTCCAGTCCGAAGGCCGATGCTCTATCCACTGAGTCAAATTAGTTTCGGCCCCTCCCCTTTAAAAAGGATATTTTTCTTGATTTCAGAGAGGAAGGGAGATGGAGAGAGAGAGAAACATCAACGATGAGAGAGACTCGATGAGCTGCCTCCTGCACACCCGCTACCGGGAATCAAGCCCCTGTGGGCATGTGCCCTGACCGGGCATCGAACCAGACCTGGTTCATAGGTCAGTGCTCAACCCCTGAGCCACGCCAGTCTGGGGTCCCCCTTTCTAAAATGGGAATTCCACGCCCGCCTTGTCAGGCGATTCCGAGGACTCGGTGAGAACAAGAACAGTGCTCTGCACACTGTGACGTGTGTCGCGGGTCCCAGTGCCTGTCCCTCTGTCTGTGAGGCCTCCACCTTCCAGTAGGTGGAAGGAGCGAGAAGGCCCCGTGCCGGCAGGTAAACCGGACCGGCTCCGACCCGCCTCTGCCCGGCCTGGCCCCGGGGCCGCGGGCAGGCCGCCGGCCTCTCTGAGCCCCCCGCCTCGGGGGCGGAGCGGGCGCGTGAAGACTTGCCTGGCAGGGCACGGAGGGCGCCTGAGACCGGTAGGGAGAGCGTGAGGCCCCCCGGCACCCCGAGGCCATCGTCCCGCACAGCCCTCGGGGCCCGGGGCGGCCACGTCCGCCCGAGAGGGAAGTGCTCTCGAAGCCGATCCGAGTAGCGGCCGGGCTGGCGGGCGGCCGGGCTGTTAATCAGCCTCTGCTCGGAGCCGAGGGCTGCTCCGCTGCTGGCAGCGCGGGGCCCGCACTGAGGGGCCCGAGGCCACCGCCTCTCTGTGCCCCGCTCGGAAGGAGCTGGCGGGGCGCCTCCCTACTGCCTCTTCTCTTTGAGCCCTTTGGCTGCCCCCCCCCTCCTCCACCACCACCACCACCACCATCACCACCACCACCACCACCACCATCACCACCACCACCACCACCACCATCACCACCATCACCATCACCACCACCACCACCACCATCACCACCACCACCACCACCACCATCACCACCATCACCATCACCACCACCACCACCACCATCACCACCACCATCACCATCACCACCATCACCATCACCACCATCACCACCATCACCACCACCACCACCACCACCACCATCACCACCACCACCACCACCACCATCACCACCACCACCACCACCACCATCACCACCATCACCATCACCACCACCACCACCACCATCACCACCACCATCACCATCACCACCATCACCATCACCACCATCACCACCACCACCACCATCACCACCATCACCATCACCACCACCACCACCACCATCACCACCACCACCACCACCACCACCACTATCACCATCACCATCACCACCACCACCACCACCACCACCATCACCACCACCACCACCACCATCACCATCACCATCACCATCACCACCACCACCATCACCACCACCACCACCACCACCACCACCATCACCACCACCGCCATCGCCATCACCACCACCACCACCACCACCACCATCACCACCACCACCACCACCATCACCACCACCATCACCATCACCACCACCACCATCACCACCACCACCACCACCACCACCACCACCATCACCACCACCGCCACCGCCATCACCACCACCGCCATCGCCATCACCACCACCACCACCACCATCACCACCACCACCATCACCATCACCACCACCATCACCATCGCCATCACCACCATCACCACCATCACCATCGCCATCACCACCATCACCACCACCACCACCACCACCACCATCACCACCACCATCACCACCACCACCACCACTGGCACCGTTAGTGCTGCCCGAGGCCGCCAGCGTGGGTTTCTGAAATCGCGTGCCCAGCCTGGCCCGGCCGCCGGAGGTTCCACTGTCCGTCCTCTCGCGCCCCCGCGGGCCGTTCGCCCCCCCCCACCCCCCGGGCGGGCGCTGTGTCTGGCCACTGACCACCCTGAGTCTCCTCAGCATCTCTAGGCCTTGGCACGTGCCGTTCCCCTGCCCTTCCGCCCTGTCTTGGCAAATGGACGTCTCGGGCTTCAGGTCTCAGCGTCCCTCCTGCCAGCTGAGGGCCCACCTCCCGTGCGCCAGGGCCGTGCCCAGTCCGTGTGTGCCCGCTTTGGGGAATGTGGCCCTCGTCTGTCTCCCCGCCGGGTCCCGAGCACCACTGTCATGCCCCCCCCCCCCCCCCCCGGGGCAGGAGGTGCTTGACAGTGTGCGATGGCCGCTGCGGGCCGCCTGGGGCACCTGCAGGCCACGCACTCACCCTCCTGTGACTTCCCTGCCTCCTCGCAACAGTTTGCAAAAGAGGGTCACTGATGGGGAAACTGAGGCCCGGGGAGGGGAAGTGGCTCGCCCCAGGCCACAGCGGGGAGGGCAGCGCGCTGTTTGCCCAGCAGCGGCCCTGACAGTGGGGACCTGGCCCCCCTGGCACTGTGCCCGCAGCTCAGCTCCCGCCTCCCCGAGCCAGGCCCGCGTCCTGGGCAGTGCCCCTGGGCCTGTCCTTCTCGGGCAGGTGAGTGTGAGACGCAGCCTCGGGACATCGGGCATGCTCCCTGGGGAGAGCCGGGGGCCGGTGCTGAGCAGTCCGGTTGTGTGCGGCCTCACGCTGCCTGCCACCCTGTCCCGGGGGGTCTGCCAGGGAGGGGACAGGGGAGTCCTTGCCCCCAGCCTGAGCCCTGGCTGCTTCCTCGCAGAGGCAGATGCGGGCTTCCTGGAGGCAGCTGGCTCAGCGGATCCCGGCCTCGAAGATGCCGGCCCCCAGCACGGCCAGCCCCGAGCAGCCTCCGGCTGAGTCCGTCTACACGGTGAGTCCGGGCTGGCCCGCTCCCCCAGGCCTGAACCCCTCCCTCAGGCCTGACCCCCCTCCCCCAGGCCTGGCGTGGGTCTGGCTCCCAGGCTTGGTCATGCATGGCGTGTGACCCTTGGTCATGCACCCGCTGTGACCTCTCTGAGCCTTCAGTTCCTCCTCTGTAACCCGGGACGGGAAGTCCCACCTGGCGGGCTTCCTATGAAGGTGAACCGGGGTTGCCGGCATGGCCCTGACCCTTGGCAGGCATGCCCACGTGCAGTGAGTGCCCGGCCCCCTCCTGGGCCCGCCCCCCGCTTCTGGAACGAGGGTCTCGGGGCAGGAGCTGGTGAGGAGTGAAGACAGTTCCTTCACCCACCCAGCTGCTTCACCAGCTCCTTCCTGTTTTTATTGCGCAAACATCGCGGTGACAGCAGTCGCCGAAAGAGGAAAAGGTCGGGCACCGTCCCAAGCCCTTAAGGCCAACAGCTTTCTTTGCTCTTCTTCTTGTAAAAATGTTTCTTTATTGGCTCCAGAGAAGAGGGGAGAGGGAGAGATGGAAACACCAGTGATGAGAGAGAGAGAGAGAGTCACTGATTGGCTGCCTTCTGCTCGAGGGAGCGAGCCCACCACCCGGGCCTGTGCCCCGACCAGGAATCAGACCGACCTCCCGGTTTCTAGATCGACGCTCCACCCCTGAGCCCCGCCAGCCAGGTGTCGTCACTGACTTTCAGTTCTCCACGCGCCCCGCCGCCCCCCAGCACCACACAGACAGTTTTAGATGCTTGTGATTGAGAGGAGACACGCAGGGACGCCTGTCCGTGTGCTGTGATCTGCCATCGCTAATGGTTCCATCATGTTTGAGGGAGACGCCCAACCGAGTGCCCAGCTGGGTGTGCCCCCCACTCCCTCCCCGCCCCCTGGGCCGCCCGCAGCCGCTCTGGCTGGGGGGGGGTTGCGGGGGGGTGCGGGGAGCGGGAGGCGACAGCTGTGCTTGCGCAGTTCAGTTCGGTCTGTTCTGGTTCCACGTGCTCCTGTGGAGACCGTGCAGAACGAGTGCCGCCCGGGTCAGCTGGGTCCCCAGCCGTGCGATCTGGAGCCGCAGGCTGCGACCTCAGCTCCCTGCCTGGGGGTGCACAGCCCTGCGGGGTCCTGCAGGCGCCCGCCCGGGGCGGGTTCAGGGGCCGCCTCCAGCGCCAGGATTCGGCCATGTTCGCTCGCTGTCACTGCTCTGTCCCCACCAGCTGACTCACACAGGCAGCGTGGCTCCTTCCTCCGCCTCCACAGCACCCCGAGCAGAGGGCAGTAGGTCAGGCAGCTTACTGAGGGGGGCAACGGGGACGAGGCAGAGGGACTGTCCTCATGGGGCAGCGCCGGAGCAAGGCCAGCGCCCAGGGTCTTCAGCCTCCGCCCGGGGAGTTTGCACCAGCCCCGCTCCCATGCCACACCAGCTTCCACATACGCTCCCGATGGGTTTTCCCACAAGGCCTTCTGGTGTCAGCTGTTAAATAAAACACCCCCCTCTCTCTCTCCCTCTCTCCCTCTCTCCCTCTCTCTCTCCCCCCCTCTACACACACACACACACACACACACACACACACACACGCTCTCTCATGTATATCAGGGAGCAACAATCCATCATCCTAATTCTGGATAAATACTAGTAAGATTGACTTCTATACCTTCCAGTCCATTGAAAAAACAAAACAAAACGTACAAAGAGACCCGCATGTACAGCCACACAAACTTTATTTTTAAGTTGGAATAACAGCGCTGGTTTTTCATGTTCCACTATCTGGTGCACATCTTCCATGTGACTAACGTTCTGCAGGATCATTTCTGATGAAGGAGACCCCTTTCCACAGAGCCCCGCTCCCGGCCGCTCGGGCAGCCCCGCTGGGGGGGTGGGGGTGGGGCAGGGGGCAGCAGGGGCGGGTGGCGGGGAGAGGTCCGAGGGTTCAGAGGGGCCGCAGGCTTTGCTGGCCAGTCTCCACCAGCCGGGCTGGACCCAGGCAGACACGAATGACATTCGTCACAGGGATGATAACGTCAGGAGCCATTTGTTGAGCACCTACTGTGCGCCAGGCGCCAGGTTAGGACTCCCACCCATTAATTACCTCATTAATCCGCACAGTGGGGGTTTTAGGGTACAGGTGTCATCCCCGCTTTCATTTTATTTTCTAATTGTCTGCTGCTGCTATGGAGACAGATGGTTGGCTTTTGTATGTTGACTTTATGGAGAAAGTGACCTTGCTGAACGCACGCATTAGTTCTAATGGTTTCTGTGTAGGTTCTGTTGGATTATCTGTGAACCCAGCCAGGCCATTTATGGAAGTGGAAGTCCCATTTCTTCCTTTCTAACCTCAGCCTTTGCTTGGTTTTTCTTGCGTGACTGCGCGAAGACCTTTGGTGTGATGGTGAACAGGAGTGCCGGTAGCAGGCATCCTTGTCTTGTTCCCTACCTCTCTATGGAGGGATTATTTATTTTCAACTTTTCTTCTTTGACACTATGAACTTCCCTTGATGTGTGGCTTTAGCTGTATCACACAAGTTTTTTTTTAAAAAAATTAACATTTTATTTATTTATTTTGAGAGAGAGATTTGTTGTTCCACTTATTTATGCATTCATTGGTTGTTTCTTTTTAAAAATATATATATTTTATTGATTTTTTACAGAGAGGAAGGGAGAGGGATAGAAAGCCAGAAACATCAATGAGAGGGAAACATCGATCAGTTGCCTCCTGCACACATACATCCCACCCCTCCCACAACCAAGGCACATGCCCTTGACCGGAATCGAACCTGGGACACTTCAGTCTGCAGGCTGACGCTCCTTGCACTGAGCCAAACCGGTCTCGGCTGGTTGTTTCTTGTATGTGCTCTGACCGGGGATCAATCCTGCATCCTTGGTGTATCAGGAGGATGCGCCCACCCATGCCTGTATCACGCAAGTTTTGATGTATTTTTATTATCTTTCCGTTTAAATGGTCCATGGAGACTTTCTCCTTGCCCCATGGGTGATTTGAATGTGGTTTGCTTAATTTTCAAATGTTTAATTATTTTCCAATTATTATTCTGTGTGTCTTTTAAATGTCTCACGGGTTCCGCTGTGATCAGAGACTAGATTCCGCACGATCGGGATCCTCTGGCGCCTCTGGGATTGCTGTGGGGCTCAGCCCCGGTTCTGTGCGGGCTCGGGAGGGGCTTGTTTCACACATGTCAGCGACATCAGGTTGATGTCCTTAAATGTTACATACATTCCCCGTTAGTCTAACGGCTGAGAGAAGTGAGTTAGAATCTGCCCACATGATTGAAGATTTGTGCATTTCTCCTTTTAACCGCGTCGGCTTCTGCTGTTTACTCCCGTGGGGAGATGCTCGCGACACACTGAGACGGGGAAGAAAGCTCCAATTTCCCCATCGAGCAGCACGGACTTGGAGTGGCCGGACAGACGGCCGGAAGCAGACTCATCTTGCTCTGGTTCTGCTTCACGAGCTGGCTCCCGGGTCCATGCTCTGGAAGACGGGGATGAGGGTGTCCATCGCGTGGCCAGCTTGCAGACACGCTCTGACTCCTTCCATCTTAAATTCCTCCTCTGGAGCCCACGCCCCCTTCCCGCCTTCTGCGTTCCCCAAGACTCCTGGGGCTGCAGACTCCCTGAGATCCGTGTCTCTCTCCTGTCCCACCTCCTCGTCCCCAAAACCTTTCTTCCCAAGGTCACCTCTGGCCTCCGTGTCCAGAAATCCAATGGCCAGTTCCTGGTCCTCACCTTCCCTGACCAACCAGGAGCATCCGGCCACTGAGTTCTCCCTCCTCCCTCACACACTTCCTTCACTTGCTTCTGGAACATTCCACTCTCGCCTAACCCCCCATTGCCACACCTCCTCAGCCTCCTTCGCTAGCCCTCCCTGCTCCTCCCACGTCTCCCACTGGAACCCTGACCTCTAAGGGGTGCAGTCCTGGGACCCTTTTTCTTGGTCCTCACTCCCCTCCCTGGTGCTCACATCCCACCTCTCGGTTCTGACACCTTCCACCCTCTGACGGCCCCCAATGGCAGTCTCCGGCCCAGGCCTCTGCCGGGAGTCGGCTCTCTCTGCACACCCCAGCGGTTGCGGGCAGGGAGCTTGCCCGGCTCGGGAAGCTCTGGCCACACGGGAGCAGGAGCCGGGGCCGGAGCCCTGAGTTCCCGTCTTGGCTCCGCACTGAGGGGCCGAGACCTGCGACACCCTGGGCTGACGTGTCCCATGTGAGCTGGACACGCGGGAGGGGAGCCCCTGAGGACCCCAGATCTGCTCCCCTGCCTGGCTTTCCACCCTCCTCTCTGTGCCAGCGTGTCCAGCGTGGAGGGCAGCACATCTGTGGCCCCGGTGGGTGGCCAGAGGGGAGAGGCCAGGGCCACTGAGGCACAGTCTCCATTCCCGGGCCAGGCTGCATGGTGGCGGCTGTGGGCGGGCACGGTGCCCTGACGGGAAGCTCAGGCCCCTGACAGTACGGCCCTCACAGTTCCTCCTGGGCACAGCCCAGCGCCCACACTGGCCATCGGTGGAGGCCACAGCCCAGCGCCCACACTGGCCATCGGTGGAGGCCACAGCCCAGCGCCCACACTGGCCATCGGTGGAGGGCACAGCCCAGCGCCCACACTGGCCATCGGTGGAGGGTGTCCGGCCTCGGGTTGCCCCCAGCCACCGCTGCTGGAAGCCGGGGGCTGGCGTCTGAGCTGGCGCCCCTCTCCCAAGACCCCCCTCCTTCTGGCTCCGAGGCCCTCGCACTGTCCCCAGGGCCACCTTGCCAGTGCTGTGAGTGATGCCCAGGACATGAGGGTCCCCCAAGAGCCCGAAGGTTTATTACATGGTTTTCATGCTCCGGTGCCTCCCGGTGCCTCCCCCTCGCCTCTGCGGCTCCCCCTCTCCTGGCTCAGAGCACCACCTGCCTCTCAGCCTGCCTCAGCAACCCCTGCTTGCCTGTTGCCAGGGAAACCACCTCCTTGGCAACCAGCCGGCATCCCTCTGACATGTGCACGTGGGAAGGAAAGGTTCCTGCCTCTCGCAGAGGCTGTTGGTGGCTCTGCTTCGAGTCCCTATCAGGGTCCAGGCTGGGCCCACAGGCGGGAGGGAGTGTCAAGCCCCCTCTGACGCTCATTCAACTGATGGTGATTCAGCAGTGACTAAGCACCTACTGTTTTCCGGACCCTGTGCTGGGCCCATCGTGCACAATATCTCATTTAATTGTGCACCGAGCTTGCAAGATAGATGCGATTACTCCCATTCTACAGACGAGGAAACAGAGGCACAGGGAGGCTCAGGGTTGCCTCTGGCTGGCAGGCATCGGAGCTAAGAGTTGAACCTGGTCTTGTCTGATTTCCAAGCCCTGCTTCTTACTATCGGAGGCCCTGGTCAGGCCGCTCAGAGCTGGGCTGAGCGTACGTGGAGTCCCCGACACACACCCAGTGAGCCAGGAGCCCTTCGTGGCATCGGCGGGTGTGTCTCCCAGTGTGCCAAGCGCAGCCATAGGTTCTGAGACCTAGAGACTAACCAGGTACAGCTTGATGAGAGAGGAGTGTGACCCCCAAAGGGTGCCGGCTGGGGCGGGCGTGACGGGAGGTCTGGATGCTGTGGGTGGGGGGCCCTCAGAGGGACAGGGGTTTGGGGCCAGGGGAGTAAGGGTGGCTGGCAGGAGGGCATCATTGCTGCCACGGCC
Source organism: Antrozous pallidus (assembly GCA_027563665.1). Classification (NCBI taxonomy): domain Eukaryota; kingdom Metazoa; phylum Chordata; class Mammalia; order Chiroptera; family Vespertilionidae; genus Antrozous; species Antrozous pallidus. Next base: position 116,128,750 of record CM050513.1, on the reverse strand, counting down.
ACAGGTGTCTGGGGTCTGCTGGCTGGAGTCTGGAAGTGGTGTGAGGGAGGTGGCAGGGGGAGGGACAGAGAGGGGTCACCCTGTACAAGCGGGAGAGGGGCTGCAGGCTCACAGGGGTGACAATGAGGGAAGCCCTGCCCAGGCTCACCAGGCATGGCGGGCAAGGCGGGCTTCCCCTCGAAGACTAGGGCCTGGAGGGTTGTGCCCGTCCTCTGAGCTCTCCCAGCGGCCGGGGCCAGGCCCTGCCTTGCTGTCCCCGTCCCTCTGACCCTCCTGCCCCCCCCCCCCCCCCCGCAGGCCCTGCAGCGCCAGGATACCGAGATCTACGCCTGCATGCAGAGCGAGGCCAGCAGCCAGCCTGCCAAGAGGTCCTTCCTCTCCCAGGTGAGCGGGGGCAGCCAGCCCGGCTCCCCTGAGTGCCCTCTGACCCTCCCAGGTGTGACACGGGGGGAAAGAGGACCGAGGGGTGAGCCCTGCTGTTGGATCGGTGCACCCCCCCCCCCCCAGCAGCTGGCCTGGCGCCAAGAGCACTGGGAGGTTGGAACCCTGCTCTACCCCTGACCAGCCGCAATCCGGCCCAAGCGGGGACCCCGCAGGCACCTGTGCGCTGTGCACCGGGGTAGCTCCCGCTGGGCGCGGCGGCGTGTCTGCCTACACTGGCCGGTCGGGCGGAAGGTGTTAGTCCTCCAGCGGCCCCCAGGCGGATGCTGGCTGAAGTCAGGGGCCGGAGTCTGAGCTGGTGCCCGCCTGGCCTGGCCTGGGCAGGGCTTCCCTCATTGTCATGCCAGGGACCAAGGCGTTTCCCTCATCAGATTCTCTGTCAGCCTCAGTTTGCTCATCTGTAAAGTGGGTGAGTGACCCTTGGCTACAAAACCCAATGAGTTCCGAGTGAAGTGGCATCCACAACAGAGACTGGGACCCCGTGAAGCAGGGGGCACTGTCAGGCGGGCACAGGACCCAGGGGCGGCAGGCAGGCCCGCGGGCACCTGGGAGAGCCCTCAAGAAGTGAGAGGGGCTGATGCTCACTCTCCCCCGGGCCCAGGGGGCCCAGGCTGGTGCTGGTTTATGAATCTCAAAGCTCTTCCTACACTAGGCCTTGCCCCCCAAAGATGTCTGGGGCCTTCCAGGCTGTGCCCACCCTGGGCCAGGCCTTGGGGTGCTGCCCCGGATGCTAGGACAGGCCCCTGCCCTCCAGGAGCCTCGGGGCTGAAAGAATAGGGTCACTGACCCGACAAACACACAGAGACGTGGTGTCCCATCTGAGAGGGGGGCTCCGGAGGGGGTGTTGGGGCTGCTGAGCAGGCCCTGCAGGGTGAGGAAGAGGAGGTTTGGGGGGAACAGGTGGTGTGGAAGAAACAGTCAGACAGAGGGAAGAGCATGCGGGAGGCCCCGAGGCAGCAATGGGGTGAGGTGGGGTAGGGTGAGATGGGGGGAGGGGCAGGAGGGCAGAGAGCAGAGTGGGGAGTGAGGGGAAGAGGCTGGCGAGGAGGGCTTGGGGACCGGACCGGGGTCCCTGCTGCAGCCACGCAGGACCCACAGCTTGCCCACCTCTGGCTGGGACTGGATGAGTGTGAGTTGTTCTGCCTGTTCTCTTCGTGTCTTCCCAGGAGACCGCGCACCGACTGCCGAGTGACAGCGACTACAACCTGGTCTATGAGAACCTCTAGGACCAGCTCTGCTGCCCTCGTTCTCGCCTGGACCCGCGGCCCTGGGCCGCCCCTCCCTCCAGAGGATCGACTGGGACCAAGAGTGAGGCCTCAGGGGGTGCCCGGCACTCACCCCCACATTCCAGGCCTTCCTTCCTCGGCCTGCATCCACCCCCAGGGGCACTCACCCCGAGGGGCTCCCCCAGGGGCTCCCACCGCGTGTTTCTGATCTCCAGGCCTTTGTCCAAGCCATGCCCTCTTCCTGGGGCCCCTCCTCAGTGTTCAAGGGCTCTTGTGGGCCCCCCCATTCCCAGAGCCGTCCTCAGCCTCAGGCTCTCCTGGCACCAGCTGGTACCAATGCCTGCGAGGCCCCCGTGTCAGTGCTGTGTGCACAGGAGTGGGAAATAAAGGAGCAACGATGACTGTGCCCCCCCTCGCTGCCCCCCACCCCGCCCACCTAGGCCAGAGGCACAAGGGGACCCACAAGGTGGCCCTGGGCTGGCCTTGGGGACAGAGCTGGAGGCTGAGCGGGTGGCCGAGTGCCGGGGGGCGGGAGCAGGGCGGTCTGGGCTCTGTGGTGAGGAAATGATCCAGCTTGTCCTGAGCGGGGGTGGGGGAGGGACTGGCTAACCAGGAGCTCTCTGCCCCCCAACAAGGACCCCAAGGTCGTCTCCCCTCCGCCCGGCCCTTTGCACCCGTGATGCCAACTGTTCCCCCACCCCCTGCTCCTCAAGCTTCTCCACCCCGGGCCTCAGCTGCTCCTCCTTCCACCCTAAGGCCTGGGCCCCAAAGTCCCCCTTTGTCCGACCCTCCTGACCCCACCCACCTCCTCTGTCTTTTTATTTTTAAATATATTTTATTAATTTTTTTACAGAGAGGAAGGGAGAGGGATAGAGAGTTAGAAACATCGATGAGAGAGAAACATCGATCAGCTGCCTCCTGCACCCCTCCCCCCACTGGGGATGTGTCCACAACCAAGGTACATGCCCTTGACCGGAATCGAACCCGGGACCCCTCAGCCCGCAGGCCGATGCTCTATCCACTGAGCCACACCGGTTAGGGCTTCTCTGTCTTTATCTGATTATACCGGCCAGGGTCCCCGGATCGAGGACAGCCCTCCCCCCCACCTCTCCATCCCGGTCCAGCTCCATGGTTTGGTGCCCGGGGCCCCCGGCTGTTGGAGGGGTCCCTTCACGTGTGGAAGCTCTGGCCCCGTGTGCACATGGCCCCTCGGTGTGAGTGGAAGCCCGTTTCACAGGAAGACTCCTCCCTCCCACCCCGATCTGCCCCTCACACACACACCTCGAATGTGTAGGGAGGGGCGGGGGCCCGGACCCTGGCAGAGTCTGGGGGTGGGGGTGGCTTTGGGCTGGCTTCCGGGAGAGGCGCTTACCCCTCTGACTGTGGCAGGAGCCTTCCTGGGTCTCCCGTCCTCAGCCCCGGCCAGGCCCTCTGGCTGGAGACCAGCCTTTTCCAGTGGCGCCGAGGGTAGAGAGGGAGCCTGGCAGGGTTACCCCACACTGGCTCCAGGCCCCCGCAGGCTGCCCTGCCCCCACTCTTCTCCACGTGGGTCCTGTGTCTCCTTGTCGCCAACCTTCCCCCACACCCCCTCCCCTGGAGCAGAAGCCAGGCTCCTCCCTGTGGCTCCCGGGTCTCAGGGACCAGTCACCCTTCGGAGCAGACATCGCCAGCTGGCTGAGCCTGGTTCAGGCAAGGCTGGGGAGCCAGGCGGCTCTCACGTGAGCAGGACAGAGGCAGGCGGAGGAGGGGGGGTCAGGGTGAGGTGGGGGACCCTTGGAGGGGCTTTGACACGGGTGAGGGTGGGGATGTGTACGGGGAAAGAGTTCTGGGATTCCAGGTGTGGAGCAAAGAAAACTGAGCACCCCCCTGCCCCCTCCCCCCCAGGACTGAGAGCCCCCCTCCTTCCTCCCCGCAGGACTGAGAGCCCATGGAGATGGGCTGGTGCAGGGCAGGGGTGAGGGGTGACAGATTACCCCAGTGGGTGCAGGTGGCAGAAAGGGGAGCGGGGACAAGAGCTCCTGCAGACAGGCTGGTAGCCTGGGTGTGACTGAAACGGGGGAGAGGAGAGAGGGACCACCGTGAAGGTCATTTGGGGAGGGGTGGCTGGGCCCCCCCGTTCCTTCTCTCAGCAGCATGTCCACTTGAACTGGGTCTCAGTGACAATCAAGGCCACTCAGCATTGCTCAGAGGGGACAGATGGGGAGCCCTGCTCTGCACAGGCTCAGCCTCGGGGTGCAGAGGGTGTGGGGGGCCTGGTGTGCCTTCCCTTCCCCACAAATCCTTCAGGAAAAGAGGCTGCAGGAGGCAGCGTGGAGGTGTCTGGCCTGCTGGGGGCTGAGGGCTGGGGACCAGGCTCTGGCTGCCCCAAAGGGAGCACCTGTGTGTATTGGGGACCAGGGGGGACTCAGGAGGGGCTAGAGAAGGAGAGCAGGGGAGAGAGTCCCAGGAAGGGAGCCTGATGGGGGGCGAGTGAGGCCCAGGAGCAGGGAGCCTTGGGCCCTAAGGTGGATGGCGGCCTCCCGGGGTGGAGCTGGGCCCGGAACTGCTGGGAGAGCCAGGCAGCCTGAGGGCCGGCCCCCGGTGCTGCCCCGGCCCCCGGCCCGCCCGGCCCCACTGAGGGCTCTCAGTGTCTCTCCTGCGGGGCCTGCCCTGCGCTCCCGGCTCCCCCACCTCTGCTCCTGGTCATGCCCACCACCCTCTTGTACTTCTGATGCCCACTGTGCCCTGCCTGGGTTCACACCCTGTGGCCCCCTCTGCCTGCAGCCCCCTCTGCCTGCAGCCCCCCCTGTCTGCCTGCAGCCCCCCCGTCTGCCTGCAGCCCCCTCTGTCTGCCCCCTCAGCACCGGCCGGAGAAGCCACCCCTGGAAACCAAGCTGCAGAGCGGGTGTGGGAAGTGAGCAGTGGTCCCTCCCAGGCACAATTTCCAGAGGATTCTGCAAAGCAGAGTTTCCATGGGAACAAGTGCAGGGTGCACAGGGAACCCCACCTTCACAGCCAGCATCCCGGGGCCTTGGCAAGGGGCGGGGTGCCCTGCCAGGCACAGCCACGGCCTTCTGGCCACCAGCCCTCACGCACCTGAAATCAAGCTACAGGCAGATTTGCCCTTTCGTCCCTTCGCAGGGAAAGGCCGCGCTCCCCTGAGGGGGCCTCCGGGGCCGTTCAGTCCTCTCCTGGCCGCGCAGTCAGGGGGCTGCGGCCTCCGCCCAGCCGGCCGACAGAGGGCGTCTCTCTGTCCCTCCTGAGTGCCACCGGGTGTCCCTTGTCCACCTGCGGGCCTCCGCAGCCCCGAATCCAGACTCCAGGACTTGGGGACCTGGCCTGAGGCACCCAGACTCCTTCCGCCCAGGCCCCCGGATCTGCCGTCGTAGCCACAGCCTCCGAGCCCTGCCCGAGCCTGGGCCAGGCCTGGCCTCTGCACCAGGTGTTAGTGTGTATTTTTGTTTTATTTATTTTAGAACTTTTTTATTTTTAAATATATTTTATTGATTTTTTTACAGAGCGGAAGGGAGAGAGATAGAAAATCAGAAGCATCGATGAGAGAGAAACATCGATCAGCTGTCTCCTGCACACGCCCCACTGGGGATGTGCCCACAACCAAGGTATGTGCCCTTGACCGGAATCGAACCCGGACCCTTCAGTCCGCAGGCCGACGCTCCGTCCACTGAGCCAAACTGGTTTCAGCAGTATATCTTTTTTTTTTTACTTTTATTTTTTATTAAAAAAATTTTAAAAATCTTTATTGTTCAGTTTATTAATTACATTGTTTCCCCTTTTTTATCCCCCTATATCTCCCCTCCACCCTGTACCTATCCCACCCTCCACCCTCACCTCCCCCTCCCCACTGTCCTCTCCCATTGTTGCAAGATTTTTGTCCAGTCTCTTGCTGCACTTCCCACAACCCTTTTCTCCCCAAGAATTGTCAGTCCATTCCCTCTCTATGTCCATGTTTCTGTTATATTCACCAGTTTATCCTGTTCATCAGCCTATCAATTCATTTGATTTTTATGTTCATTTGTTGATAGATGTGTATTTGTTGTTCATAATTTATATTTTTACCTTTTTCTTCTTCCTCTTCTTAAAGAATATCTTTCAGCATTTCATATAATATTGGTTTGGTGGTGATGAACTCCTTTAGCTTTTTCTTATCTGCGAAGCACTTTATCTGACCTTCAATTCTGCATGATAGCTTTGCTGGATAGAGTAATCTTGGTTGTAGATTCTTGTTATTCATCATTTTGAATATTTCTTGCCACTTGCATCTGGCCTGCATCGTTTCCGTTGAGAAGTCCGCTGACAGTCGTATGGGTGCTCCCCTGTGGGTAACCAACTGTTTTTCTCTTGCTGCTTTTAATATTCTCTCTTTATCTTTTGCTCTTGGCATTTTAATTATGATATGTCTTGGTGTGGTCCTCTTTAGATTCCTATATTTTGGGGTTCTGTGTACTTCTTGGGCTTTTAAGTCAGTTTCTTTCACCAGGTGGGGGAAGTTTTCAGTCACTATTTCTTCAAGTAGGTTTTCATTGTCTTGCTCTCTCTCTTTTTCTGGCACCCCAATAATTCGGATGTTGGCATGCTTGAGGTTGTCCCAGAGGCCCCTTACACTATCTTCAATTATCTGAATTCTTTTTGTTTCTTGCTTTTCCAGCCGAGTGGATTTTGCTTCTTTGTATTTCAAATCTTTGACTTGGTTCTTGTGGCCCTCTGGATTGCTTTTAGGACTTTGTGTAATATTTTTTATTTCAGTCTGTGTATGCTTGATTTCTAGTTGGTCCTTTTTCATATCCATGAGGGTCTGGTTCATATCCTCAGAGGTCTTGTTCATTTCCTTGAGGGTCTCATTCATTTCCTTGTAAGTCTCATTCATTTCCTGGTTGGTCTTGTTTATTTCCTCGTACTTCTCATTAAGTTCATCGGCCTTTTCTAGGAGCCTCTTGAAAAGCCTTATAACCGTGATTTTGAACTCTATGTCTTGTCGTCTTTTCTCCTCCATTTCTTTCACACCTGATTTCTTTCCATATCTCTGCATGGTGGCTGCTTTATGTGGTAGATGTCCTCTAAGGGTCAGTGGCACAGCCTCCCCAGTTATTTGAGGTGGGTACTCTTACTGCAATCCTTTATGGGTTGTACAGTATTTTTGAATTTAAACCCAGCTTGTTGTTGTTAGCCCTAGGAGGGTTTGACCTCCAGGCCAATTCGCTGTGAAGGGAGACTGTGTTCAGGTTGGATGGGCGGAGTCTCTGAGCTGCGCAGGCAGCCTCAGTGTCAGCTACATCCTATGCGGAGCTCGCACGCGCACAGGTCTCTGTCGGATGGGGATGGCTGCAGGCACCTCCAAGAGAAAGCCGCTAGTCTCTTCCCCTTGCCAGACAACTCTGCCTCTCCCCAAATGAGTCTGCACACCCAAAGTCTAGCCCAGGGTTGTAAAATAGGTGTTTTCCGGGACCAGGAGACAAGTTTCCAGGGAGCAAGTTGTGTGTTTGTGGGACACTTGCGCACAAACTTCTTTTCCCAGCTACCTGGTTTCTCCCCAGACTAGGAGACCTCTGCCATGCCCAGCTTCCAGAGTGCGTCCCCTGGACCTCGGACCTTGCCTGGCACTGGGGAATCTGTGTGGTGGGGTGTCTCCGCCCTCCCCATTGGCGAAATCCAGCCGGGGTTGCTGCTCCAGCCCCAGCCCTTGCGCGACCAGGACGGCTCCTAACCTGTTTCCGTCTTCAAGGCTGTGCTCCCGCCGCTCTTCTGAGTCTCAGGGTCCCACCTTTACTTTTATTTGTGGAGTTTTCACTCAGCCAGCTTTCGGCAATTCTGGGTGATGTCTGTTCTGCTGTTATGTTGTAGTTTTTGAATCGTTGCGCGGGGCAGAACAATAGGTGTTTACCTATGCCGCCATCTTGGTTCTCAGCAGTATGTATTTTTAAAAAATGTTTTTGTATTGACTTCAGAGAGGAAGGGAGTGGGGAGAGAGATGAAACCCCAGTGAGGAGAGAGAATCCTCGATCGGCCGCCTCCTGCACGCCCCACCCCGGGGACCGAGTCCACACCCCGGGCCTGGGTCCTGACTGGGAGCCGAGCCGTGGCCGCCTGGTTCCGAGGTCGCCGCTGCAGCACGGGCCACTCTGCAGGCAGCCCGTGTTTTTAACGTGTCCACGCGGTGAGGCGGGCGCCTTTTGGGGCACAACAAACCGAGGAAAGTGAAATTCCTCCGATGCTCTTGCCACCTCGGCTCCCCCGTCCCAGGCCCCCGGGAGCTGACCCCTGAGGCACGGGGGGGGGGGGGTGTTGCCCCCCGGACAGGCCACGGCTGTTGCCCTGACACACGCAGGCGCGCACACACAAGCACACGAGCGGGGCCGTCGAGTGCGGGTTCGGAAGCGCTGACCCGGCCCCTTCTGCAGGTGTTACTGGCCTCGCTCTGCTCCCGCAGCCCCCCTGGCGGCCGCCTGCGGTGACAGCTCACCAGAGCCGCGGGCTCGGCTCTCAGCGAGGGAGTCTCAGGCCCAGGACCCTAATTCGATCAGGCTCCCGTCATGGCCTCAGCCGCTGGCCACCATTTCCCAGCGTCCCCGGGGCTGCGGGGAGCGTCCGAGGACACGGCAGCGAGCTGTCCGCGTGGACGGCTCTCACGGGGCCTGGACGGCTCGCACAGGCCGGCTCCTCAGCGCCCAGGCCGTGCTGGCCCTGCTCCTCGGGCTGTTACCACAGCATCGCACTCACTCCTGCAAAGCCCTGTGAAGGGGGGCTGTCTCCCCTTTTACCAGAGCAGGTGGTCCGGAGAAGCGGACTGGCTAAAGGTCAGATGGCCCAGCGTAAAGGTCATAGGGCCCAGAGGGGGCATCGCTGGGCCGGCTCCTACTGTGTGCAGTCTTGCTGCCTCCAGGTCAGGGAGGGGGGGTCCGGGACGGGGAGGGGGGTTCCGGGCGGGGAGGGGTTCCGGGACGGGGAGGGGGGGATCCGGGGCGGGGAGGGGGGTCCAGGGCGGGGAGGGGGGGTCCGGGGCGGGGAGGGGGGTTCCGGGACAGGGAGGGGGGGTCCGGGGACGGGGAGGGGGGGGTCCGGGGCGGGGAGGGGGGGTCCGGGGCGGGGAGGGGGTTCCGGGGCGGGGAGGGGGGGTCCGGGGCGGGGAGGGGGGTTCCGGGGCGGGGAGGGGGTTCCGGGCGGGAGGGGGGATCCGGGGCGGGGAGGGGGGGTCCGGGCGGGGAGGGGGTTCCGGGGCGGGGAGGGGGGTTCCGGGGCGGGGGAGGGGGGTCCGGGCGGGAGGGGGGTCCGGGGCGGGGAGGGGGGGTCCGGGGCGGGGAGGGGGTTCCGGGGCGGGGAGGGGGGTTCCGGGGCGGGGAGGGGGGGGTCCGGGGCGGGGAGGGGGGGTCCGGGGCGGGAAGCGGGACAGAGGGAGCCTTAGAGGGCTTGGTGCATCCAGGGTGGAGGAAGCCGTGAAGGGACGAATTTTCTTCTGAGATGGCTGTCAGCTCACACTGCTCACACCCGTGTCTCAGAACTGTGGGAGTTGGGGTGTCCTCTCCCTCCCCCCTGCAGTGGTCTATCTCCTGGGCAGATGGAGGAGTCAGGAGAGGCGGAGGGGCCCGGTCTCAGGCCGCCCAGACATTTGGATCCCGGCCTCCCTGGCAATTTCGGGCGCAGCTTGCCTGGAGGTGTGTCATCTGGGATAATGCCACTGTAATTGGCATCGTTCCCCACTCACCATCCTCCCGCTACCTGGAAACCTACTTGCGAAGGCTATATCTGGAGAGGGTTTAATTTTACCGCTTTGTGGACCCCGAGGGGCCGAGGAGGAGCAGGGCTTTTTCTGTCACCTTTTTGCCCACCCTGCCCCCCCCGCCCCCCCCCCCCCCCCCCCCGTTCCCCAGCGAGTGCCACGGGCCAGGGGGCCACGCTGGCTGACCCCACGGCCTTGGCTCGGGGCACAGCCCCGAACCTGGTTCCACCGTGGGTCCCAGCTGACCTGGTTTTCTCCCCATCCCCCCACCTTCCCCCTTCAGCCCACCCATGTAGTCTCCCCCACTCCTGCCCTGTGCTTCCTGGGGGGATGGCTGTGTGTGAACTGATTCCACGAAAGGAGGCCAGAGCAGGGCAGGAACTGCGTGTGGGGAAGGCTTCATGAGAGGTGGCGCTTGAGCAGGCATTTCTGCTCAGACTCAGAGGGAGCCTGGGAGCATGATGGGCTTTGGGGTGACCTGGGCCAGAGGGAGCTTGTCAGAAATGAGGCTCCCGGGGGGGGGGGGGGGACACCTTGCTTGTCTCTTTCTGAGCCGGACTCATCCATCAGCGGCTGATGATCCACTTGTTTAAAGAGCCAGTGCACCTCCTCCTCGGCTGGAGATGGAGCGCCAGTTCCTGACAAAAGAGGGAGAATGATCCCCCCCCATTTCCAGGAAGTGATCTCTAATTAGCACGTGACCCATCTGACACGTGTGAAAACGGAGACAGCCGAGCCGCTGCTCCCACAACAGCTGGAGATGCACAGCGATGACAGTGAGGGCTCCTGGGGGCCGGGGGCTCTGTGCGGGTTCCTGGGGGGCCGGGGGCTCTGTGCGGGGCTGCGGAGGCCCGGCCGGCCCGGCCCAGGAGACAGGCCGGCAGCAGCCAGCTTCACCCGGGCCGCCCGGGCTGTCAGAGGCTCCGATCGATGCCACGTGCCTGTGGAGCGAGCGTCGGGGCCCTGAGCCCTGAGCCCTGTCAGGGTGGTTGTGCTAATTGATCCCAGAAGCCCCTGTCGCTGCCGGGGAGGCCTCAGCCCGCTCTGCAGCGTCGACTGCTGTCCCTCGCCTCGCCAGATGGCCTTCCCTCCCGCTCAGCTGGCTCCAGGCGAGGCCAGGCAGCCTGACCGTGTGGGGCCTGGGGCTCTGCAAGCAACCAGCAGAGCTAAGCCCGGGGGGAGGGAAGTGCAGGGGGCACTGGAGAAGCCCCCTGTGGGTGCCTCAGGCCCCAGTCACCGCCACCCCAAGAGTGGCTGGGTCAGTAGGGGAGGCTGGGGGCTGCTCAGGCCCTTAAAAAGTTCCCTACTCGGGCCCTGGCCGGTTTTGCTCAGTGGATAGAGTGTCGGCCTGCAGACTGAAAGGTCCCAGGTTCGATTCCAGTCAGGGGCATGTACCTTGGTTGGGGGCACATCCCCAGTGGGGAGTGTGCAGGAGGCAGCTGATCGATGTTTCTAGTTTCTAACTCTCTCTCCCTCTCCCTTCCTTTCTGTAAAAATCATTAAAATAGCCCTGGCTGATTTGGCTCAGTGGATGGAGCATCCGCCTTTGGATTGAGGGGTCCCAGGTTCAATTCAAGTCGGGGGCGCATGCCAGGGTTGTGGGCCTGATCCCAGTGGGGGACGTGCAGGAGGCAGCCAATCAATCGATAGTTCTCTCTCATCATTGATGTTTCTGTCTCTCTCCCTCTCCTTTCTCTCTGAAATCAATAAAATATATTTAAAAAAAGAAAAGTTCCCTACTCGAGCTTCCAGGGCCCAGCCTCAACTGCCCCCCAACTTCCTCCAGTTGCCCCACAGGTACTGCCTCCGGTAGGGGGAGCCCTTGGTGCCGTGTGTGAGGAGGGTGGAGCCAGAAGAGCTGGCGGCCTCCGACTGTTAGGACCAGTCTGTGCAGTGAGTCTCGGGGGGTGAGGGAGGCTCTGGAGCCAAGGGACCAGGGCCAGATAGGAAAATGGTCCCTGTGGTGGGTACAGTGGGCCCTGACTCGACCCCACCCCGCCTCTGCCCGTGCAGTCGCCTGGCCCCGCCTCCTCTGATGAAGTGAGGGGCTGGGAGGGGCCCCTCAGCCGCTCCTGCCCCCCATCTCAGTGCTGGAGGACTCAGCTGTCTTCTTTCTCGGCTCGAGCCTGGGGTTGGAGATGGTGGGGAGCTTCCGGACGCTCCATCCCAGAACCACCCTGCCTTCGAGGGGCAGTAGCGCCTGTAGCAGGGATGGGGCTTCATTATGAGTTGAGGACAATGTTCTAGAATTAGTGCTTTTTTGCGACTATGCTAAAAAGCTCTGAATGGTACACTTTAAAGGGTGAATTTTATGATATGTGAATTATATCTCAATAGGAGGAAACAAAATCTGCCCTGTTAAACACTTTCTGTGCCCTGACCTGTTTGGCTCAGTCGATAGAGCATCGACCTGTGGACCGAAGGGTCCCGGGTTCGATTCCAGTCAAGGGCATGTGCCTTGGTTGCGGGCGCATCCAAGGGAGCGCATCCAAGGGATAGAGAGTCAGAAACATCGATGAGAGAGAAACATCGATCAGCTGCCTCCTGCACACTCACCACTGGGGATGTGCCCACAGCCAAGGTATATGCCCTCGACCGGAATCGAACCTGGGACCTTTCAATCCACAGGCCGACGCTCTATCCACTGAGCCAAACCGGTTTCAGTGTGACTGAAGGTCTTGAGACGGGGAGGTTACCCTGGATTGTAGGAGGGATTCAGAGGGAGTAACAGAAGGCAGGGGCGATGGGACTTGGAGTCAGGAAGATTTGCAGATAGATGCTGCGCTGCTGGCTTTGATCGTGGAGGAAGGGACCCTGAGCCCGGGAAAGAGGCTGGAAAGGCAACGGAGCAGAGCCTCGGGGTGCAGGTGGCCTGCTCACACCTCGGTGTGCGCCCGGTGGCACCGGCTGTGGGTCTCCGGCTTCTGGAACTGTCAGAGAGTACATGTGTGCTGTGTTAAGCCACCAAGTTTGCAGTAATTGGTTACAGAAACCCATGACACAAACACGCTCTGCCTCCGGAAGTCTGTCCAGCCTTGCAGGCTGGGTGCCCCTGGGGAAGCCCTGCTGCGCCCTGGTCCAGGCACCCCCCCCCCCCCCCGCCCGGCTCCTGTGGAGGCCTCCGCAGCGCTCACCTGGAGGCTGCTGCCGCCATGCCCTCTGCTCACCCGACCGTGGGCCTCATCTGTCACTCAGCCAGACCTCACCAGACTAGCACTGACCCCCCCGCCCCCCGATTGGGGCAGGCACCTGGGGCACGGCAGAGGAGGAACTGAGGCTTACAGAGGAGTGCCCAGGGTCCCTCCGCCAGCAAGGTTCACAGCCAGATTTGAACCCGGGCCTGTCTGAATCCCAAACTGATGTTCCCAACAACGCCTCTCTCAGTGGAGAGTCAATGTGTGTCCCTGAATGAGTGACAGGCAGGCAGGCACCGCCCCCCAGGGGAAGCCCATTGTGGTAAGGCCCCCACAATGAGAGAGGGCAGTCACTCCGCCTGAGCAAACCAAGGCAGGCTTCCTGGAAGCAGGCCTTGGAGGGTGAGGGTAGCTCAGGGGGGAGGACATTATGGACAACGGGCTGAAGATGGAGGCAGTGAGAGGGCGGGAAAGGTGGGGTGCTCGGGGAGATGACACCAGGCCCAGGTTGTGAAGGGCTTTGGATGCCAGGCTGAGGTTGGGGAGCAGGAGAACAGAATCCCCTACACTGTTCTTCAGGAGGCCAGCCGAGTGAGCGGCTGCGGCCAGGGCGGCCTGGTCCAGTTTGGAAGCTGCCGAGATAGGCAAAAGCTTACGGAGCTGGGCTGTGTCGGGGAGGCGGAGGTTGGGGCAGGGGACCAGACTTTAGAGCCACTTCAGAGCAGAGGCCAACAAGATCTGCTGACTTGCTGGCCCCAAGGCATAAGGGTGAAGGGGTGCCCACGCCCCCATCCAATGGGCAGAGGCTAGTTTCAGCAAACACGACCAGAAGCACAGACGGCGGAGCCGCAAAGTAAGGAGAAATCCTGGTGGCAACCAGGGGGAGGCGTCCCAGTGACAACAGAATGGGTCAGGACTCAGGAGACAGGTCGAGGGTGCAGACAGGTGGAAAGGAAAGACTGGGAGGTCATAGTGGCCACAGCTGCAGGATGAATGAGGTGGTTAGGGAAGGCGCACCAAGAGGTGACCGGGGCCCCCGACCCCAGCACCCATCTGGGTCCATGTGGCATTGAGCCTTTCCCGGGGGGCTCCGCTTTAGGGAGATCTGATAGCGAATTCCAAGCCAAGAAGAGCAAATAAATGAGCGGTGATTACTGACAATAGGAGAGGGTACACCACGGGGTGCCTCCCAACAGCGTCTCCTCCAGTATGTCTTAAGTGCTTTATCGGTCATTAACTACTCGACAGAGAGAGCCTGACACTTAAAGCGAAGAATTCCGCGCCTCTGCCAGGGAAAATCAATCAGGAATGAAGACAGAGCATCGCGGGCCTTAGGATGTGCTGGGTGGGCAAACGGGGTTCCGTTTATACATAATCTTAAGGTCCTCTCCGTTGTGTTAAGTGAGAGGCACAGTGTGAGGTGTGTGAGGCCATTTATAACCCCCCCAAACTAGAGATTAGCTGTACTTAACCTTCTCCTTTTAAATATTTCCAAGACATGGGAAAGTACAGAAACAAGTTTAAAAATCTGAGCGCCGCCCACCCCCCATTCTGACAAATAAAACATGCTAGCTACGGTGGAAACACTCACTTTTTAAAAAATGTTACATTTTCCTGCCTTTTCCGATCCTTTCAGGGAGGCCCATCCCTGCCTACAATATCGCTCCTTTCTCTGAAATCTGAGTGTAATTACTGCCTCTTTAATTAACTTGGCGATTAATCACCACCTGCTTGTGAAACAGCTTTTATTGTCCTTGTCCATCTTGTATGCGGGATTCGGGCGGGGGGCAGGGGCCAGGCAGGTAGCGGGAGGAGGGCCGGGGCCCCGGACTGGGCAGGGTCTGCTGGAAGGGGCTGCTGAGGCAGCTGCGGGGACCAGAACGGAGATGGGGAGGCGGTAAGTGGAGGAGAGCAGTGGCAGCTAGCAGCCTCTGTTCTTGCTGTTCCCCTCCCGCCAGAATGTCCTTTCCTGACTGAGCTCGGTTGTGGGCTGTATCGTGTTTCCCAAAGAGATGGCGGTGGGTGGGACTGTACCCTGAGTTAGAAATGGGGTGAATGTAATCAGCAGAAGGTCACACTAGATTAGGATGGGTCCTAAATCCAATGGCTGGTGTCTTAAAAAAAAGGGTATATGTTATTGATTTCAGAGAGGAATGGAGAGGGAGAGATAGAAACATCCATGATGAGAGAGTCATCGATCGACTGTCACACAGGGGGTTGAGCCCTCAACCCGGCATGTGCCCTGATTGGGAATCGAACCCTGACCTCCTGGTTTACAGGCTGATGCTCAAGCACTGAGCCGCGCCAGCCAGGCAATGGCTGGTGTCTTTGTAAGCCGTCATGTGCACAGGGACCCGGGAACTCACTCTGCCACGCCTGAACCCACCTGCCCAGGGTCTCAGCACCTTCGCGGTCAGTTAAGGCTCCCCACCCAGCTGCGGGCACACTCCTACACCCTCCTTTGTCAGAGGAGGTCCTCTCCCCACCCCTCATCAGAGACCACCTCACAGTCCACAGGACCCGCCTGAGGGGGTGCCAGGGGCTGCCGTCCCCCCAGAACAGCCTGCCTGCTCAAGTTAGTTTGCTTAATGATGGCTTTGTGGATCCTCCCAGAGGCCCCACACCTGAGGTGGGGAAGACAGCCTGGTTAGAGCAGAGTGCTTCTGACTTCCCCTGTGATTGAGAGAGGAGGGGGCCCCAGGGAGGGAGAGAGCCCAGCAGGCTCCCGGGATTTGAACATGGAGGCCGGGCCGTCTCATTCCTGACATACTGTGCCCAAGCACAGAGCTAAGTGCTCGGATGGTAGTGCGTTCATTGAAATAACTCATCTCCTAACAGCTGCTCTAACCCAGCCCTCTCTTTGATAGAGGGGAGACGGAGGCCCTGACACTCCACAGGGCATCGATGTGTGGAGGAGATCTGAGGTCCCGGATGCAAGCATGCCCCATTTTCAGTTCCCCCATTCACTCCCCGGTGACAGCATTCCTCGGCGCCTCGGTCTCCCCGTTCTTAAAGGAGAAGAGCCACACCAGCCGCAAAGACCACTCTGAAAACCTGTGTGCACATTTCCCATAAATTCAATCCGCAAGCACGTTTTGAGCACCTACTGTGTGCCAGGCCCTGCGGATACAGTGGTGAGCAGCACAAACCTTGGGGGCGATCTCAAGGTCCTCCCCATTTGGTAGAAAAGGACAAAAACAAACGAACTCGAGTGGTTCAGCGTTATGATGGCGTGCCCAGAGAGGGCCGGGAAAAGTCTGAGAGGTCAGGGGGCCCAAAGCAACGGTGGGGACTGGGAAGAAAAGGAGAAGCCCGTAACTCCCCACCCCCACGGCCTGAGCCTGTTCTTCCTCTCAGCCAATCAGGCGTCAGCATCGCCGGCTGGCCGACCAATCAGGAGCCGGAACAGGAGCGCTGGTCGCGGGCCACGGCTTCCCTCGGGGAGGGCGGCTTGAGCGCAAGTGCCCCGTCCCGCCCCAGCCCCGCCCACCAGCCCCGCCAAGACCCCGCCCACCAGCCCTGGCCCCGCCCCGGCCCCGCCCCGCCTCGGCCGGCCGCGCTTGCCTGGAGCCCCCGGGCCAGCGGCCGGCGGCGGGGGTCGAGTATTGTCCGAAAGGCCGGGAAAAGAGGAAAAGGGGGCGGTTGGGGGACAGCCACGTGGCCGAGAGAGGATTTATAACATTTTCTTTCGCCATCGACAACATTGCAAAATGTATGGAAGAGACCGCACCGCCGGGACAGGAGCGTGAGGGCGCGGGCAAGGTAAGCAGCCGGGCTGCTGAGCCCGGGGTAGGGGGCACCGGGAAAGGATTGGGGCGCCCCCTCCAGCCCCCGACACACACACGCGCGCGCGCACACACACACACACACACACACACACACACACACTGAGCGGCTGCCGCGGGGTCTGCGTTCGGGTCGGCGCTCGGTAGCGGCTCGCGAGCCTTGGGCGATGTGGACGCGGCTCAGCGAGGAGGCGTCGCCGGGGCGGTGTGGACGCGGCCCCTGAGCGCCCGGGGCGTTTTCGGGGATCCGGGGCCGCCGGGGCGGTGTAGACAGCGCAGGCGCCCCCGGGACCCCGACGTGGTCCAGGCTGATCCCCAAGGCTGGGCTCGGCAGTCGGCCACCTCGCGGAGGGTCAGGCGGTGGAGACGCCGACTCTGCCCGGGCACCCTGCAGGCCCCGGGGCCGGTGAGGCTGGGGAACCCGCGCTGGAGGCCGGCCCCGCGGAGCCGGAGCAGGTGTGGCCGCGGCGGGGCGGACGCGGAAAGTTTGCGGCGGCGAAGCGGCCGGCGGGCCGTAGGGGCGCCGCTGGGGACGCAGAGCTGGGGGCGCCGCGCTGGGGGGCTGCGACCCGCCGCTCCCCACGCGATGCCTCCCGGGGGGGGGGTATGGCTTCGGGAGCCCACAACCCGGCGTCCGCTGCTGCAGAACTGGGTCCGATTGGAAAACCGGAGGAGATGGAGCCTTGCAGACAAGTTCACCGGCGCCCGCTCTGCCAGCTCCGAGGGAGCAATCCGCGGGACAGGAGCCAGCGTGGGGCCCCCACACACTCTGGTAACAGCCGAGGGGTGCAGACCTGGTCTGGTCCAGCCATGAGCCCCGCTGCTTCTCTCTCCACTTCCGCCTCAGAGAGGAGAAAGGGGCCAAACGTGGTGTGTGTGTGTGTGTGTGTGTGTGTGTGTGTGCGTGCAGATGGCGCTGGGGGTGGATTGGCACCCCTGGATCTGCCGCTCACTGCCTCTGTGGCTCCAGGTGGCCCCCCACCCAGTACCAGCCAAGGGGATGAATGGGGGAGGGAAGACAGGTGGAGAGGGAGAGTTTGGGCAGGTGATGCTACTGCCCACCTACCTCATCCCAGGGGTGCAGCGCTGGGGGCAGATGGGTGACTCCATCTCACCTCCCACTGCTCTCTGTCTTTTGCCCCATTCTGACCCCCACACCCTCCTGGTCCCGGTGGTTCCTCCTACCACAGGCCTTTTGCATATGTTGTCTATTTACTTATTATTAATTTGTAAATATATTTTTTATTTCAGAGAGGAAGGGAGAGGGAGAGAAACATTAATGATAAGAGAGAATCATCTATTGGCTGCCTCCTGCACACCCCCTCCTGGGGATCAAGCCGCAGTCCTGGCCTGTGCCCTGACCGGGAATCGAACTCTGGCCCGATTCATAGGGGAGTGCTCAACCACTGGGCCCCCCAGCCGGGCTGCTGTCGATTTTCGGATCAACAAGTAGCCAGTAAACATCGGTGTCGAGGCATGGCCACTCAGTGATGGGTAAGACAGACCTGCGCTCTGGGGCTTCCAGAATGTGGCAGGGACATCGGTGATAAGCGCAGCCAAGAAGGGCAGGGGCACAGGGACGGGAGGCAGCCTGGGGGGCATCAGGGAAGGCTTCTCGGTGGAGGTGACAGTGAATTGGAGGGGTTAAGGCCTCCTCGGACTCCCCCTGACCTAGGACAGGCTCTGTCGTCTGCGGCCACTCCTTCCAGGGACGTTTTTATGTCATTATTGGTTCAATGTTTCTCCCCCTCCCTGCCCCCCGCCCCCCGCCCCCTGCCCCCCACCAGCTGTAAGTGCCATGAGGGCACGGCCTGCAGCCCTTCTGGGCAGATGGTCGGCAAAGCCAGTAAAGAACGAGTAGACTTTCCCAGAAAGACGGGAGCCGCCCGGCCAGCTCAGGCATCCAGACCACCCTTTCCCCTTCGCGGGCCGGAGTCTTGGGCTCCACGTCCCATGGCGGCTCACAGGAACAAAGTAGAGGAAACAGCCAGGGGCAGAGGGCAGGGGGAGGCCTGGCACGATGGCCCACTGACCCTCCAGGCCTGGCCGAGAGAGGGGACCTGCGGGGGGGGGAGGGGGGGCTGGGACCGTGCTGTCCTCTACTCAGACCAGCCGGTTCCCATTCTTCTGCTCCAAGCCTTCCAACCGGATTCTGGGAGAAGGCAGGGCACCCAGCAACTGCCTGGCCTCCCCCTCCCCCTCCCCTTCCCCTCCCCTCTCCTCCCTCCCCTCCTTCCTCCCCCCCTTCCTCCCTCCCCCTCCCCTCCCCTCCCCTTCCCTTCCCTTCCCTTCCCTTCCCTTCCCTTCCCTTCCCTTCCCTTCCCTTCCCTTCCCATCCCCTCCTCTCCCTCTTCCCCACCCCTCCTTCCTCCCAACTCCCCTTTCCATCTCTCCCTCCCACCTTCCCCTTCCCCCTCCCCCTCCCACTCCCACTCCCACCTGCCACCTCCCCCTCCCCCTCCCCTCCTACTCCCCCCTCCCCTCTCCTCCCACCTCCCCCCACCTCTCCCCTCCTACTCCCACTTCCCCCTCTTCCTTCCCCCTCCCCTCCCCCCCTCCCGCCTCCTACTCCTCCTCCCCTCCCCCTTCCTCCTCCCACCTCACCTCCCACCTCCCACCTCACCTCCCCGCTCCCACCCAGGGCAGACAGGACCCTGGGCAGTCCAGGCCTCACGCTGCCAGGTGACCTGCGGTTCATTTAAATCCTGGCGGGAAAGGAAGAATCAGGCCCGGAGAGACCGACTTACTTTGATTTTTTGTTGTTTTGTACTCAGTGCGTGTCTCCCCGCTGGCGCTGTCAGACCTGTGTGCCTGGCACTCTTCCTGTGGCAGGCTCTCAGAGGTGCCCGGCAAAGCTGCTCGTGCCCCCGCCACGCCTGCGCCCCCACTTCAGGGGGTTGGGCGGCCTCCATTCACGCGGGGCTGGAGGGGCGTCTGCATGCTTTATGCAGCCTCTGGCTGGGACACCGTCGAAGCAGCTCCCCACTCACCCCGTCAGACAGCCTGCTGACGGGAACTGCTTTAAAAAATTTAATTTGCGATGATTTACTTCCTTCTGTTCTGTGGGGATCACCAGCTTGGAAATATGTGTACATCAGATTCACAGTTCCCAGGGCCGCTTTCACTGCCGCCCCCTCCAGCAGAGAGCACTGCATTCGGAGTCCGTGACTCAGCTTCAGACCAAGTTCCGCTAACGACTTGGCCCGAACCTCTGAGCGCTGCTGTGTGCCCTTGGGCCGTTGCTTAACCTCTGCGCGTCCACCTGCTCCTCTGGAGACTGAGGCTGATGGCCACCCTTCCCCCACAGAGTGCTGGAGGGAGTAGATTGATAATGTCGGGGAGAGCTGTGCGCAGGTCCATGTTCCCTGTTCCCCAGGACTGGCCTTTTCTGTCCCCCCCTCGTTAGCCTGGCGACCTTGGGCAGGCCACGTAGGCGCCCGCCTCCCCCCTGCCAGTCCCCCCCCCGTTTTCTAATCTGAAAAGCACAGGGTTGTTCTAGGAGCTGAGGCCACAAAGCCCCTCACCTCCAGCCCTGAGCCCCCCACTCCTCTCCTCCCACCCTCTGCCAGACTCTCCCGCTCGCCCCCCCTCTTTTCATCACCAGAGCACCAGGTTCTAATTGGCCCTGGCCCCTCCGCAGCTGCCTCC
Source organism: Antrozous pallidus (assembly GCA_027563665.1). Lineage (NCBI taxonomy): Eukaryota > Metazoa > Chordata > Mammalia > Chiroptera > Vespertilionidae > Antrozous > Antrozous pallidus. Next base: position 116,108,805 of record CM050513.1, on the reverse strand, counting down.
CCTCCTGTTCCCTGTGAAGTCAGAGGGTTCGGCCCCAGGGGCCGCTGCGCTTGGCTCATTTTCAGGAGCAATTAGCTGTGATGTCACAGGCCTGGAGGTGGCCTCGGTGGGCGGGTGGCCAGGCCTCCTGGAAGGCAGGACTCGGCCAGCCTGTGGCCTGCCCCCCCCCCCCCCCAGGGCCCGGGAGTCCCCATCTCCGGGGGTGGGAGCAGCTTCCCAGGCGGAGCCGCCCCGGTTCTGGACTCGGTGCTCCTTGCCGCCTGGCGTCTGAGTGTGAATGAGTTCTCCCCGGGCTCCGGCTGGCAACTGTCTGTTCCAGGAGCGCGGCTTTGTGAGGAAGAACAAAGCTGGCGGGGGGTTTGCTGGCTTGGAGAGCTCGCTCCTGGGGGAGGGCTCGCTCCTGGGGGAGGGCTCCGTGTTTCTCCGTGTCCGGTCCTCCGGCCTCCGATCGCTGGCTTTGTGTGGGGTTTCTAAGTCCTGCGGCTTAAGAGCCACACACGTGTGTGCGTGTGTTGGCCGAGGGATTTTTATTTTCCCCCCTCCTCTTTGGCTTCCATCGTGTGTTCTGTGGAAGCTAATTCCAGGGACTGAACTTTTCAAATCACTGCTTCAACAGCTTCTAAAAACCTGGCCCCAGTTACTCCTGTCATCCATGTGTGAAGATTTGGGAAGAAATTCCAAACCCGAGGGTGGGCAGCGGGAGGATTGCAGCTCCTGGCAGCGCGCTCCCCGGCGCCCCGAGGTCAGAGCCGAAATGTCGGGCGCCTCCTGGGACAGGAGGGGCGCGGGGAGGGGGGCCGGGGCTGCTCGCTGCCAGACATCTGGAGATCCAGAAGACATCTGGGTGGCTGGATTTGTCAGGTTTCTGCCTGACGTTTACTATCACAGACACCGAGCCGGCCTCCCGGCCCCGGCCTTCCAAACACACCCAGCCCCCCACCCCCACCCCTTCCCCACTGACCGGGAAGCAGCCTCCATCCCTGCAACCCCCCAGCGTCTCCCCCTGCCGGGAACCTGATGGGCTTATGACATCATGGCTGGCTGCTGAGCGATGAAGCGGAGGCCACAAAGAAATCCGACATGTCAGACGGATTCCGAAATCAGTTTCCCTCTGGCCGTCCTCACAGGCATGGAGTCAGGAGGATGTGAGCTTTGTTTAAAAAACACAACAACAAAACAACAAAAAAATAAACCCAAGCCTTGCCCTGCGTGGAAGACAGTTTAAAAAAGCAAACAGACAGGCCTTTTGGACGCCGTCCTCTTTCGGCAGCGATGCCGGCGTTCGTGGGCAGAGAGCGGCTGGGACTCAGACCCGAGCTGCGCGTGAGCAGGGCCTCTCTGTTGGTCTTTTAAAAATATATTTTATTGATTCTTAAATGACAGAGAGGAAGGGAGAGAGATAGGCAGAAACATCGATCAGCCGCCTCCTGCACACTCCCCACTGGGGATGGGCCCGCAACCAAGGTACATGCCCTTGACCGGAATCGAACCCGGGACCCTTTAGTCTGCAGGCCGACGCTCTATCCACTGAGCCACACCGGTCTCGGCTTCTGTGGAGTTTTTGTCCTCATTCACTCAGGAAGGAGGTTTCGCGCCCTCTTCACCTTGTTATTCAAATAGGAGAGCTGCTTTTTTTTTTTTTTAGGCCAATAAAATTCACAGGGTAAATTTGCTGGTTTATGTTGTTCCAGGAACCCATTTTTATGAAGTGACCGTGGGCCCGACCCGGTCTGCAAACACTGCCTTTTCCTCTGCGGGGTTTTCTGGCTGGCAAACTGTTAGGGCCGTGGTCGGCAAACCGCGGCTCGCGAGCCAAGTGCGGCTCTTTGGCCCCTTGAGTGTGGCTCTTCTACAAAATACCAGCCCCTGGTATTAGACGCCTGGGCGAGTCTATTTTGGAGAAATGGCGTTAGGAGAAGTTTAAGTTTAAAAACGTTGGCCCTTAAAAGAAATCTCAGTCGTTGTCCTGTGGATATTTGGCTCGGTGGACTCATGAGTTTGCCGACTGCGGTGTTGGAGGGACGCAGCGGAGCCTGCAGGGCGGGGCCAGGCCGGGGCAGGCGTTTCATGGCACGAAAAACCTCCCTGAAAGGACAAAGTCTGAAGAGGAAGGACAGGACAGAAGTCCATGACAGAAGCCCCGGGGCAGCCTGGGGGGGGACCCACTGTCTTCCCTCTCCCCAAAGGGGTCCGAGGACCTCAGAAATAGTCCCCGCTGAGAGCTCGCCCGGACGCGGCCCAGGCTGCGGGGAGCGCAGGGCGCCAGGTGTCGGGCCTGCCAGGCGCCGGCACAGGCCTTTGGGGCCTAAGAGTCCCGCGTTGAAATCCCCTGGACAGGTCACATCACCCATGAGTGGGCCCAGGGACCTGCCCTGCCAGCTGGGTGTCCCCCGATGCCCGGTCCCCTCAGAGGGCTCTGGGTCTAGCTCCGAGCAGGAGAGGCGTCCTCCGGCTGGGTTTGCATCCTCGCTCTGCAGCCACCGCCTGCGCGGTGACACGGGTCTGCGCCCTGTGCTCCGCGCCTTCGTTCCTCACGTGTCAAACTCTAACAACCATAGAGCCAACCTCCTACCGACTGCCTGGGCGCCGGGAGGGCCGACGCGGCGAGCGGCAGCAGGTGCCCCTGAAGCCGCAGGCAGGCTGCGGGCGGGGCTGCGGGGCCTGGGAAGGGAGAGTCGCAGACCGAGCACATGGGGAAGAGAGCCCAGGACTGAATGGAGCAGCCCTCGTCTCTGCACAGAACGCCCTATGGCTGCCCAGTGCCCAGCGCGGGAAGTGCCCCTCCTTGTCTGGGTCCCTTCACGCTTGGGCCTCGTGCACTGCTCTTCTCTGCCCTGTCGGTCTGTCTGTCTGTCCTCCCAGGCGGCGGGGCCTACCGCCTTCTCTGGGTGCAGTACAGCGGGTGGGTCTTTTAAAAAATATATTTTATTGATTTTGTTTGTTTGTTTACAGAGAGGAAGGTAGAAAGAGAGATAGACATCAATGAGAGAGAAACATTGATCAGCTGCCTCCTGCACACCCCTCTACTGGGGATGTGCCTGCAGCCCAGGTCCATGCCCTTCACCGGAATCGAACCTGGACCCTTCGGTCCACAGGCCGACATTCCATCCATTGAGCCAAACCGGTCAGGGCCAGCGGGTGGGTCTTGATTTTAAGCGCCTGCCGTCATCTTATTCTGGGCACTTTACATGGCTTAATCCACTTATTATTATTATTATTATTATTATTATTATTATTATTTGACTGGGCTAAGTGGCTTTATTAGAGAAAACCAGACTAGACCCTCACACCAATCCCTGTAGTTCTTACAGTAATTCCTATTTCAGAGGCAAAGACGAGTAGCTCAGAGTTTCTTTTGTCCAAGGCCCCAGAGCCTAGATGGGAGCCGGGGTCGGGCCGAGAGTAGAGGGAAGTCTGCCTGGAAGAGCATGGTCAGCAGGGGGAACAGAATGTGCGGAGACCTGGGCCTTTCTCCCAGGCTGTCTTTCTCCAGCCCCTTCCTCAATGGGCGGAGGCAGGCAAGGCAATGACGGAGGTGGCCCGCACGTCCCCAGTGGGGGCCAGGCCTGGGGCGTGCCCAGTTCCGCACTCGAGGAGCTGCCTAACCCTCTGCAGAGAGACGCAGCCCTGAGAGCAAGGTGCCCTTTGAGGCTGGAGCAGCCACTGTCAGAGCAGAGGGGCACCATCTGCACAGCTGGCGGGCGGCCAGGGAAGGACTTGAACCCAGACTGACCTGGCCTCACCCCCTTTAGCGAGACCCAACCACATCCTTTTTTGGGGTTGGGGGCTGCGTGAGCTGGTGGCTGTTCTGGGGGAGCCAGGATCTTGCAGGTAAAAGCTGCTCGTGCCTGCGATTGAGCCCTGCCCCCATCCCAGCGGTCTCAGATCGAGGCCGCTTGCTCCTTTGGGCAGTGAGCCAGGCCTCCAGAAAGTTCTGAGCCTCTCTGCTGGATGAGAGCCTCTCTGAAGACTCTGGAATGTTCTGGGCTTATCGACTCCCTCCAGCCTCAGCACCACCCCTCACGCGGGGGCTGTTCTTATCCCCATTTTCAGCTCAGGACGCCGAGCTCAGGGAGGAGCGGTTGCCTGCGGGAGGCCCGGGGGTGGACTGTGCTGTCCTACTGTGCGCACTGTGACGGCCGCCGTGTGGGCAGAGGGCCTGGCTCCATGTGCCTCCGAGAGCGGGTGCCTGAGGTGGAGTTTCGGGGCCAATCTCAGCTTTCTCCCAGTTGCCGGGGGTGGGGGGAGTCTGCGGGAGTGAGCTCCCTCGAGTTCAACAATCTCTGCACATAGGGGTGCGGGGCAGAGTAAGGTCAGAGGGGCTTACGTCCAAGTTCCTTCCAAGCCTCAGTTTCTGTATCTGTGAAACGGCCAGCGGCCAGGGAAGGCAGTTCAGGGGCGCTGTAAAGCACCCAGCCCCTTTCTGGCCCACAGGAGGTGCCCAGGAAGTGCCACCGTCCCCTGTGGAGTGCCCACGCTTCTCCGGGCACAGCTCTGAGCACAGAGCGGGAAGGGGCCCCTCCCATAGCGCTGCCCGGGGAGCAGGCCCTGCTGCCTCCTGTCCGGGAGCCGGAGTGCCAGGCGGGGAGGGCAGCCCCCGACGGCTGCCTCTTGGTCTCGCCTGGCAGCTGGACCGGGCCAGGGCCAGCCCCTGAGTAACTGGGAGCCCACCGTGGCCTTTGAGAAGATGGTTTTGAGGGCAGACTCGGGCCTCCTGTCACCCCTGACCCTGGCCTCCTGGAGGCGGAGCTCCCATTTCAACTTGGGAATCACCTCTCCGCTCCAACCTCAGCCCCACCCGGCTGCCCCGAGCCCCCGCTTCCCCTGGCTCCCGGCTCCCAGCCAGGGGACGGCCACGGCCCAGTGGGTTCATGGCAACTGATGCTTGTTGAGCCGCAGTGACTCTGCTAGACCCATGGTGGGCAAACTCATTAGCCCACAGAGCCAAATGCCAACAGGACAGCGATTTGAATTCCTTTGGAGAGGCGCATTTGTTAAACTTAAACTTCTTCTAACGCCACTTCTTCAAAATACACTCGCCCAGGCCGTGGTCTTTTGTGGAAGAGCCACACTCAAGGGGCCAAAGAGCCGCATGTGGCTCTCGAGCCACCGTTTGCCGACCACTGTGTCGGGGGCTTTTCTTACCTTCGCTCGGATGATTCCGGAGCCCTGGCCGGGGGGCTCGGCCCATGGGAGCGCCAGCCCACGCTCCGAAGGGCCGCAGGTGCCATCCCGGTCAGGCACAGCCCTGGGCTGCAGGCTCGACCCCCCGGTGTGTCCAGGCCTTCATGCCTTTAACTCCCTGCCTGGCGGGGCGCCCGCCGGCCCCTTCTCTGGCCGCCTCTCTCCAGACCCTCCTTCCCCCGCGCCCCACAGCCCCGCGCTGCCTCGGCTGTGCGACGCCCCAGCTCGCGCAGCTTTCTGCTCCGAGTGCGGCAGGAGGCTCCTCGATTGGCATCCTGGCTCTCCTACGGGGGGGGACCGAGGGCCATGGCGTCGCCTCTCTGGTTTTCATCGGCTGTGGCGGCCCCCAGCTCCCAGGGCTCCCGAGGGACTGGGTGAGACTGTGCTTTCAAGCAGCGACCCGTGTGCCCCCGAGAGCGGCCAGCTGGACACACGGCCAAGCACGTTGTCGTTGTTAGGGGTGCGGCCCTTGGGGGCAAGGCTTTGTGTCTGGTGCTGTTCGCGGCCAGGCAGACTCGGGGCTCAGTGACGCTCTGGGAGGAACGGGAGCCGCCTCTCCTGTGCACGGGAGAGCTCTGACCGCCTGCGGGAGCCTGCAGTCGTCGCGTGTGAAAGCCCACATCGTCTCGCTTCACCGTGACCACTCGGAACCGTTCGGCAGAGGGTGTGACTGCGGCTCAGGAGCCTGGGCGCCGCCCGGAAACCCAGTGCTGGGCGGCTCCGGGCCTGGGTCTGGCGGACTGTGCGGTGCGGTGTGTTGGTTGGGATTGTGGCCTTTTGTGTCCCTGGCTGAATGGTCCAGACACTCTCTCCTCTCCGTCCTGGGCGCCCGTCCCCGTCTCCGGGCCACCCTTTGAGCTCTCTGAGGTGAGATGACATGGATTTGGGGGCCCACAGGGATCGGCCTGTTCACGAGGCCTGCACCATGCGCACATGTGTTATGTGCACACGTGAGCACAAATACACACACATGCACGGACATGCACACACGTGACCCCCAAGGCCAACGAGTTCCCCCGGGTCTCCAGAGCCATGTCTCTGCAGCCACAAACCACGTGAAGTCCCTGTGAGGGCTGCAGGGAGCCGTCGCCGCTCACGCCCCCTGTCCCTCAATCCGCCACCTGCTCGCGCTGGAGCTCACACCGGGGTCGGAGGGGCTTGGAGACTCCGCCCTCGGCCCAGTGTCCGGGGCCAGCCAGTCTCACCGGGCCGGCACCAGGCAAGCCTGGGTCCTTGCTGGGGGCCTGGGACACCTCTGAGCTCGTTCCTTCCTGCGTTCGGTGGCCCTGCACCCCCAGGCTGTCCACTCTGTCCCCCAGCCAGGTGGGTGGGCTCCGGTAGGAAAGTGGAGGGTTCCTGGGGGAAGACCAGGGGAAGGTGCACTGGGGGCCGGGATGGTGTTTGGAGGGGCCCCGGCTGCTGAGGCCCCGGGCCCGCTCTGGAAGGGGCAGTACCAGTGGCTCTGAACCGTCCTGGTTGTCTTCCCTTGAACTTGACTTGGAGCTGCTGTGGCTGTGCCCATCCTGGCAGCCCCTGGGCAGGGTGGACAGTGGAGGGGGAGGGAGGCAGTCCCTGGGCAGGGTGGACAGGTGGAGGGGGAGGGAGGCAGTCCCTGGGCAGGATGGACAGTGGAGGGGGAGGGAGGCAGTCCCTGGGCAAGATGGACAGTGGAGGGGGAGGGAGGCAGTCCCTGGGCAGGGTGGACAGTGGAGGGGGAGGGAGGCAGTCCCTGGGCAGGGTGGACAGTGGAGGGGGAGGGAGGCAGTCCCTGGGCAGGGTGGACAGTGGAGGGGGAGAGAGGCAGTCCCTGGGCAGGGTGGACAGGTGGAGGGGGAGGGAGGCAGTCCCTGGGCAGGATGGACAGTGGAGGGGGAGAGAGGCAGTCCCTGGGCAGGGTGGACAGTGGAGGGGGAGGGAGGCAGTCCCTGGGCAGGGTGGACAGTGGAGGGGGAGGGAGGCAGTCCCTGGGCAGGGTGGACAGTGGAGGGGGGAGAGGCAGTCCCTGGGCAGGGTGGACAGGTGGAGGGGGAGGGAGGCAGTCCCTGGGCAGGATGGACAGTGGAGGGGGAGGGAGGCAGTCCCTGGGCAGGGTGGACAGTGGAGGGGGAGGGAGGCAGTCCCTGGGCAGGGTGGACAGTGGAGGGGGAGGGAGGCAGTCCCTGGGCAGGGTGGACAGGTGGAGGGGGAGGGAGACAGTCCCTGGGCAGGGTGGACAGTGGAGGGGGAGGGAGGCAGTCCCTGGGCAGGGTGGACAGTGGAGGGGGAGGGAGGCAGTCCCTGGGCAGGATGGACAGTGGAGGGGGAGGGAGGCAGTCCCTGGGCAGGGTGGACCGTGGAGGGGGAGAGAGGCAGTCCCTGGGCAGGGTGGACAGGTGGAGGGGGAGGGAGGCAGTCCCTGGGCAGCATGGACAGTGGAGGGGGAGGGAGGCAGTCCCTGGGCAGGGTGGACAGTGGAGGGGGAGGGAGGCAGTCCCTGGGCAGGGTGGACAGTGGAGGGGGAGGGAGGCAGTCCCTGGGCAGGGTGGACAGGTGGAGGGGGAGGGAGACAGTCCCTGGGCAGGGTGGACAGTGGAGGGGGAGGGAGGCAGTCCCTGGGCAGGGTGGACAGTGGAGGGGGAGGGAGGCAGTCCCTGGGCAGGGTGGACAGGTGGAGGGGGAGGGAGGCAGTTCCTGGGCAGGGTGGACAGGTGGAGGGGGAGGGAGGCAGTCCCTGGGCAGGGTGGACAGTGGAGGGGGAGGGAGGCAGTCCCTGGGCAGGGTGGACAGTGGAGGGGGAGGGAGGCAGTCCCTGGGCAGGGTGGACAGGTAGAGGGGGAGGGAGGCAGTCCCTGGGCAGGGTGGACAGGTGGAGGGGGAGGGAGGCAGTCCCTGGGCAGGGTGGACAGGTGGAGGGGGAGGGAGACAGTCCCTGGGCAGGGTGGACAGGTGGAAGGGGAGGGAGGCAGTCCCTGGGCAGGGTGGACAGGTAGGGGGGGAGGGAGGCAATCCCTGGGCAGGGTGGACAGGTAGGGGGGCGGGAGGCAGTCCCTGAGCAGGGTGGACAGTGGAGGGGGAGGGAGGCAGTCCCTGGGCAGGGTGGACAGTGGAGGAGGAGGGAGGCAGTCCCTGGGGGCTCTGGGCAGGGATGACAGGGAGGACCTGTGTGGGGGCTGAGCCTGGGCAGGGGGCCCAGCAGGAGCAAACCAGGCCCCTGAAAGGTTCATTCGTTCATTCATCTGATCCGGTGCCCGGTGTGGGCACACAGCAGCGGACAGGAGCCCTGCCTTCACGGAGACCAACCACGTTCTGACGGGGGCACAGACAGAACATTAAACTGAGAAATCCTGGAAGCAAAATACATTATTGTCTGGAGTGATCAGTGCTAAGGAGAAAACTAAAACAGGAAAGGGAAACAAGGGGTGGATTTAAAAAAAAGGTGTCCAAGAAAGCTCTCATTGAGAACGGGACCTTCGAGCAAAGGCTGCAGGAGGTGAGGGTGAGGGTGAGTCAGATGGCTCTCTGGGGGACAGCATTCGCCCGAGGGGCCAGCAGGCACCGCCTGGAGCTGGAGGAGGCGGCCTGGTGGGGGACGAGGTGGGGGACCAGGAGGAGGCTGGCCTGGTGGGGGGCCTGGTTGGGGTCGAGGTGGGGGACCAGGAGGAGGAGGTGTGGCTGGAGGGGAGGTGGGGGGAGGTAGGAGCAGATGAGCTCAGAGAGGAAATGGGGGCCAGATGGTGGGGCCTCCGGGACTCACCATGGAGAAGGACCCCTCTGGCTGCGGCTTTGAGAGGAGACTGGGGGAGGGGCAGCACCAGGGAGACGAATGGGAGGCTGTTGAAAATAATCTAATAGGATTTGCTGATGGAGAATGTGTGTGTGTGTGTGTGAGAGAGAGAGAGGGAGGGAGAAAGAGAGAGAGGGAGAGAGAGGGAGGAGGTGCTGAGGCCGGCTCCAGAGAGTTCTGGGCTGTTCGCTGGCCTGGAGGCTCAGAGGAGGCGCTCAGGGAGGCCAGGTGGTTGCTTCCCACCCACGGGGGCTCCGTGGGTCCCAGCCCGGCCCCAGGGAGGGCCCCTCCTCTGTGCTCTGCACGGCAGCTGGACTTAAAGTGGCCCATGGGCCGGTATGACTCCTCCCCACACGTCCCTGACCCACCCGTTCACCCACACATCAGCCCACCCTCCGCCCGGCCCTCCCTCCCTGACCATCCTCCATGCACTGGACAGACAGGTCCCTGCTCTCGAGGACTCGGCATCCGGTGTGCCCGGGCCAGAAGCACCTTCTCCACCGGGCAGAGTAAGGCCAACGGGTGCTCTTAATTCTTTTCCATTTCAGGCCGCTCGACATTCACGACTGCGTGCGATTCGGTTGTTAAGTATTTCCGAGTCGTTTCAAATGGAGTCCCTGCCATCGACAACTCTGCTCCGGTCGTGCCTCCCGGTTTGCTTCATCCCCGGCAGAGAGGGGGACAGGCGGCGTGAGCCCGAAAGCGGGGGTCGGGGAGGATGTGGGACAGGTGGTGTGTGGCAGTGGGAGGAGGCTGGGTCCTGCTCTCCAGACATGGGCTAAGGCCATGGCCTTTGCCGAAACCGGTGTGGCTCAGTGGATAGAGTGTCGGCCTGCGGACTGAAGGGTCCTGGGTTCGATTCCGGTCAAGGGCATGTACCTTGGCTGTGGGCACATCGCCAGCAGGGAGTGTGCAGGAGGCAGCTGATCCATGTTTCTCTCTCATCGATGTTTCTGACTTTCTATCCCTCTTCCTTCCTCTCTGTAAAAAAATCAATAAATTAAATAAAAGGCCCCGGCCTTCTCCTGGCCTCGTGGTCAGCCTTGTGCTGCCGGCCCACCCCCTGTAGAGAAGGCAGAGGGTCCTTCTGGAACCTGAGTCTGTCACGCCCCTTTCCTCATCCCCATGCTTTCCCCACGCTTTCCCCTCTGCCCGCAGGAAAGCCCTCCTGACACAGGCCCTCCTCAGCCCCCCTGCCCCCTGCAGCCCCTCCCCTCCCCACACCCAGCCTCAGACTGGGCACTTGGCTCAGGGGTGCTGTGCACCTCCTCCATGCTGGCACCGTGGTTGCGTGCAGGCTGGGCACTGTGAGAGGAAAGAGACTCAGTCAGGGAGTCTGGGACCAGGTGTCCGAGCTGAGATCCAGAGGCTGGGCAGCAGGTGGGGGAGAGGGGACCGCTAGGGCTTCAGGGAGAAGAGACGGCGAGAGCCAGGCTGACGCAGGCCCCCGCGGACCCCTCAGGGAGGGGGGCAGGGTCCTGTGCTCACATCAGGGCATCTGCTACCTCGTACCCCACCATTGTCCTGACTTGGGAGGGGCCGGAGCTGAGCCTGGGCAGGTGGCGGGGCCAACTCTCGGGGGCCTACGGGGTAGATTGAGATACAGGGACCCCATCATTTAAAAAAGGAGCTTTCTTCAGATACAACTGACACACCGTAAAATGCACCCTTTCAAGGTGTACAACCCAGTGGTTTTAGTATATTTCTAGAGCCGTGCCTGCATCACCGATACCTAATTCCAGGAGTTTCACCATCCTCCGAAGAAACAGCGGACCCCTCAGCAGTCACTCTCCAGCCCCTGCTCCCAGGCCTCGGCAACCCCGAACCCTTCTCGTCTCTGTGGATCTGCCAGTTCCGGGCATTTCACATAAAGGGGACCGGACGACCCGGGGCCTTTTGTGTCCGGCTGCTTTCGCTGAGCATCACGTTTTGTTGCTGCTGCTGCTGTTCCCTCTTTCCGACCGATTGGTGCCTGTTGCAGACGAACAGTGCCGTTCCTTCTTACGGCCACGTCATACTCCCGTGCACGGCTACAGGGCCCCTGCGTCTCAGTCTCCCCCGTGCTGGCCTCATGCCCGCGATTTGCTGACCCACCCACCAGCTGGTGGGCGTTTGGGCCGCTGCCACGTTGTGAACAATGTTATACACACAGTGTTACACAAGTTGAGTGGACACGTCCATTTATCCCGGGGAGATGCCTGGAGGTGGAATTAGGGGTTTTAGAGTAATCTCCCCCCCCCCCTTCCTTTTTTTAAAACTGATTTCAAAGAGAAAGGGAGAGGGAAAGAGATAGAAACATCAGGATGAAAGAAAGATCTTCCTGCACGCCCCGCCCGGGAGGAGCCGGCAGCCCGGCCTGTGCCCTGAGCGGGGGTCGAACTGCCCTCCCGGGTCACACGCGCCGCTCCGCCGCGGAGCCACGCCGGGGCAACGGGTAGCCTTGGGGGAGCGGCTTCCCACGTGGCCGCGCCGGCCGCCTCCCCGCAGCCGCCGAGGCTCCGGGCTCTCCCGGCCTCGCTCACACTTGTCATCGCCTGTCTGGGGCGATAGCCGTCCTGGAGGGAGAGAGCGGCTCTCCCCGTGGCTTTGAGTAATGACTGGTGACGCTGGCGGCTCTTCGGGTGCTTATTGGCCGTTTCCGTGTCGTCTGTGGAGAAATGTCTGTTCGGGTGCCTCGCCCGTTTTCTCGTTGGGCTCCTGGTCCTCTGCCGGCTGTGAGGCAAGAGTTCTTTATGAGCCGAAACCGGTGCGGCTCAGCGGATAGAGCGTCGGCCTGCGGACTGCGGGGTCCCGGGTTCGATTCCGGCCAAGGACACATCCCCAGTGGGGGGTGTGCAGAAGGCAGCTGACCGATGTTTCTCATCGATGTTTCTGACTTTCTATCCCTCTCCCTTTCTCTCGGTGAAAAATCAATAACATATATATTTTAAAAAGATCACATATATATGGGCAAATAACTTAAAAAAAAAAAAAGAGTTCTTTATGTTCCTGGGCACAAGTCTCCTATCAGGAGAAAGGACCTGGGCCCCAGGCCTAAGTGCTGGGCCCCCGGCTTCCCTGAGCTCTGTGCTCCTGGTCCCGGGTCCGACCCGAGGCCTCGTAGAGGCCACTCCACCTCCAGCTGCGGAGAGCCACCGCCTGCCCCGCCTCACACCCCCAGGCCAGCCCTTCCCGAGGGGAGCCCCGCAGCCAGGTCAGCAGCTGCTTCCAAATCCAGGAAACAGGAAAACGCCGCTCTGGACCGCCGCCTGTTCCCGCGGTGACACCCCCACAAGCTGGCTGTGGCAGATCAGCGCCTCTGGCTGGGCCCGAGGTGGGCCCAGGCTCCCCCAGCCGCCCGGGGGGGGGGGGCACAGGCGTGTGCTGCGGGAGGGCCGCCCGCCAGGGCCGCCGCAGCCCCCTCGGGCCAGGCCCTCCCTCGTCCTGCTTATTTAAACTTTCCTGAACTTTCCACAGCTGTAAGTTGAGAGCCCATAACTCTGAGAATCAAGGGACATGGTAAGAAAACAAAACCCCTGCCAAAACCGGTTTGGCTCAGTGGATAGAGCGTCGGCCTGCGGACTGAAGGGTCCCGGGTTCGATTCCGGTCAAGGGCACGTACCTTGGTTGTGGGCACATCCCCAATGGGGGGTATGCAGGAGGCAGCTGATAGATGTTTCTAGCTTCCTATCCCTCTCCCTTCCTCTCTGTAAGAAAATCAATAAAACTTATTAAAACAAAACAAAAAAAACCCCAGCCATGGCCTCTGGCTGCTCTGGCTCAGACTTTGGGGGCTTCTCTCTTGGTGGCTGCCCAGGGCTGAGGGCTGGGCCGGTCACATGGGGTCTCAGCCCCCCCATCATCCCCCCACTACCCTCTGGGCTGGGGTGTTTGCCCCACTAGCAGCCTCCAGCCTTGTGCCAGACTGCTCAGGGGAAGGGGGGGCACCCTGAGCCGCTGCCCAGCAGCTGCCCTCCGGGGACCAGTTACAAAGCAGGCGAGGGGCCTGGCCATTAGGGAGGGGGCCAGCCCAGCTGGGGGCCTGCGGTGCAGCCTCCAGAAACAGGGGTCTGGGGGTGGACTGAACTGTCCTCAAAGAGGCTGGGTTTCCAGGGCAGTGAAGGCACCAGCAGGAAGCCCGCACGCGGGCTGGCACTCGGGACTGGCACTGGCGGGGGGACTGGCTGATGGGCTGGAGAGAAGCAGGTGAGGAGCCAGCTGGGCTGACGGTCCGGCCCCACGTGCCTGGCCGAGAGCCCGCCTCCCTGGGGGCGCCCACGGTCAGGAGCCCTCGGATCCCCTCTCTGACCTCGGCTCCACTGTCCCGGGTCTGGTTCGTACCCCCCCCCCCCCCCGCCCAGTACCCACCAGCAGGGCTCTCCCAGGAGACATCGGGGTGCAGACAGCAGTCTGCTCCTTCACAGGACTGGCCTCGGGGCCCGCTCCTCGCTCCCCCAGCGCCCCAGCTGGGCCTGCCACCCGCCACCTGCCACCCGCCCACGTGGACCCTCTGCCCCTGCTGGCAGCTCCGCAGGCTCTGCGCCCCGAGGCCCTCTGCTCACTGATTAGGCAGCAGCAGCCGGTGGGCTCCCGAGCCAGCGCGAGAGATTTATTGTGGGTTTTAGGGGGCGTTTAGGAGCGATGTGATAATGTCTGTGAACGCACTTTGTAAACTGTAACGGGGGAGTGCCGTGCACACGGGAGGGACTGCGGCTGGGGAGGGGCAGGAGCCCAGCCCCCAGATGACAGCCCCCGGGGGTGGAGGAGCCCTGCTGGGCTCTAGGGGGGCAGGCCTTCCCGGGCCCGGGGGCCTGTCTGTCGCCAGGCAGCTCTGGAGGGAGCCGCGAGCCAGAAAATTGCCAGGTCCCTCCCTCGCTGAAGAGGCCAGAGGCCCAGCACTGATGGGGACATGCTTCCTGCTGCAGAACAGGGAGGACTGTGGCCCCCTGACCCCACTCTGGGGGGGCTGAGATGACAAGGGGATGGCAGCTGAACGGGGGGCTGTTTCTCAGAAGGGGGGCTGCCTATAGGCAGGGGGCAACATCATCACATCTTTCCAGCAAATCGTTACCGTCTGAGAAGGTTTGTTGAGCACCTACTATGTGCTCGGCACCTGCTCTAGATGCTGTGGGGGAGGGGGGGCAGCAAGGATCAAGGCAGTCAGAAAACCTTCCTCCTCACAGAGCTTCCACTTAAAGGTAAATAAGGACAGTTTTAAATACCGATCCCGTTACAGAGACAGTAAAACGGGAAAACTGGGAGCTGCGGAAGTTAGGCTCCGGCCGGGCCCTGGACTCCGAGGGCTCAGCTGGTGCCCCCCTCACCTGCCCGTCACTACTACGAAGGCTTGTAGGCCAGGCAGACTCGGGGCCGCTCTGGCCCTTGAGCCTGGGCCTGGCTGCCTCTGCTCATCGAGAGTGATGAGGAGTGAGCAAACGCTGTCTGAGAATTCTGGGCGCTCACGCTGTTGGAAACATCAGACCCGAGTTATCTAACTCACCCCCCGACACAACCGGATGACGAGGGAAATGTCATTCGTGGTCCCATTTCTCGGACGGGAAACGGAGGCCGGGCGGGGCTGTGTGACTTGGCCGGGGCCGCACCGTTGGTCCGGTGGAGCCAGGATGTCCTCCAGGGCCCATGCTCTTTGCTGCTCCCTCCGTCCCCCTCGTCAAGGTCACAGCCTCGAACTTCACCATGGCCAGGCCGTGCTGAGTGCTTCCACATGCCTCGTCCCGCATCAGCCTCATTTCAGTCTCTTAAGCCGGCCGGTCTTTTTTTGATCTGCCCTCCCCCCCCCCCCCCCCCGTTTATAGAGAAGTAAACGGAGCCCGGGGCAGGGAGTCAGCGGCGAGTTGGGAGGTCAGGATTCGAACTCAGACCAGCTCACCTCAGAACCCAAGCACCTAATCTCCTGGCTCCCCTTCCTCCTTGTTTCCTGTTTGAGTCCCCGAAAACCCCTAGAGGCTGGGCTGTGCCCCCATATGGCAGGCGGGCACGCCGAGGTCCTGGCCAGTGTTTTGCTCTGTGCGTGGCTGGCCGCTGAACCAGGCCTGCTCCCGGCCCCCACGGAGAGGGCTCCTGGCCGGGCCACCGTGGCCAGGAGGCGGCTGAGGAGGTGGGGACAGGGTTCTGGACGTTTGCCCGGGAGAGCCAGGCTGCAGGAGGGAGGCCTGCCCGGAGCCAGTGCCGGCATCCAGTGCCTTCGTCTCCATGACGGGCCGGCTCCCCTGGATCCAGTCCGGACCCGCTCTGAGGTGGGAGTCTCACGTCCACGCCGGCAGGGCACGCTGGCGGGCGATGCCGGCTCCCGGCTTAGTGCCCCAGCAGCCGTGACCTCGGCAAGGTCACCTTCTCTGCACTTGTCTTCTCTGACAGTGGGATCCCGATATCTGGCCGGGTTCGTGACGCAGGTTTTTAGAAAGGCCTGTGGTGTCTGGTGGTGGAAAGGGGTGGCCCTTGCCTGCACCCCTCTGGTCTACTGCTCAGGAAGCAGCAGGATGAAGGGGTGCCAAGACACCCGCCCAGGGGGGTCATCACAGCTGTGCCAGTGCAGGAGGGTTTTCTGGGCCCCCAGGGCCCCTGAGCAGCCCCTGCCCTCAGACCCTGTGGCGCCGAGGCCTGCTGTGCCCCCTCGGGTGCCAGGGAGGCACAGTTGGGCCCTCCCTGAGCCTCCTGGGCACTCCCCAGGTGGACACCTCTGGGAGGGTTTGGGTGCCAGTCTGAGGGCAGAGGCGGCAGAGGCCCCAGGCCTTGGCAGTGGGATTAAGGTGGGAAAAAGCGAAGCGTGGAAATCATCAGCTTCCTTGGCTGCCAAGAACCGCCTGGAATGAACATTTGGGGCTTTTAAAATGAACATCAGCTGCAGGGACCGGTGCCCTGTGCCCAGTGCCGCCCGGGTGCCTCGTGGGTTCCCGATCCGGCTGTTCTTCCTCAGTTGCCCCTCAGCCAACACTGTCTGAGCGCCTACTGTGGGCCAGGCCCGGAGCCAGGGAGGGTGCGGGAATCCGGGCCCAGAGCAGCCGCCGAGGCCACGGTGCCAGCCTGCAGGAACCAGGCATAGGGTGGGGGAGCAGGGAGGCTGCGTGGCCACTGGGGGTGGGGAGAGCGCCAGCGGGGCCTTGGGGGCCAGGGTGGGCACCCACAGAGAGGCCTCCAAAGGTCCCGGGTGTGAAGGGCGCCTTGCAGGGCGCAGGCCTGAGGGGCCGGCCAGGTGGGCCGGCAGCGAGCCGCAGGCCGGGGTTTCTGCCAAGACGGCTGCCAAGCGGCAGTGCCAGGGCAGAGGCTCCTGCCTGAGCCTCCTCGTTTCTAAACTAAGCTGGAAATGTGGATTTTATGCGAAAATTCTCGATTTCTAAATGATGGGAATGAATTTTAATTTAAAACAAAAAATACCACGGGGTCAAACCAAGCATGGCTGTGGCTGGATCGGCCCAGGGGCCCAGAGTTTGATCCCCGGGCGGCGGTGATGGGGCGGGGCACCGAGGTGGAGCAGGCTGCTTAGGAGTGGGGGGGCTGCGAAGAGGGAGGATGCTGAGCAGGGTGGGCCCCGGGATGGTGGGGGGATTGCGAAGAAAGAGGTTGGGGTGGGCTAGGCCCGTTGGATGGAGGGTTTGTGCAGGGTGGGGGTGGGGGAGTGGGATGGGCCGGTCGGGTGGGGGGCCGGCCTCACCCCACAACTGCGCCAGTACCAAGGGGTGCTGAGCGAGGGTGGGCGGGGGCTAGAGGCAGGGCCCCCACCCACCCCGGCCCCGCGCGCCGCGGCCGCCCGCCCGCCGCCTCCATCCGGGCCTCTCCCCACCTCCCGCCCGCCCCCGCCCGCGCCCGCGCCCCTCCCCCGCCAGCGCGCACGGCTCCCGCCGCCCCTCCTCCGCCCGCCCGCCCTCCGCCCGCTCTCCGCGGCTCCCTCCCGCTCGCTCTTAAGTGCCATCGAGGGGCGCCGGGAATTGCAGCCAGTAAATCGCGTCCCACCACCACTCAGCGGCGGGGCCACCGCAGCGGCGCCGCCCGCGCCCGCCGGGAGCCCTCGCCGCCCGGGCGCCTCTCCAGGGCCCGCGGGGCCCGCCCCCCCCGCCCCCCAACCCGGCGCGGCGCTGCGCAGGGCTCTGCCCCCGGGCCGGCCGGGGCGCGCCAGGCCCGCGCTGGAGGCGAGGACGCGGCGGCCGCGGGGCGCACGGCCCGGAGCGCGCGGCCCGCGCCCCCGCGCGCCCTGCCCGCGCCCGCGCCCCGCGCTCCGGAGCCCGGCCCCGCTGCCCGGGCTCTCCTGCGGGACCGATGCCGGCCCTCCGGCCACCAGGGTAAGGGGGCGGCTGCGTGCGGCTCGGCGGCGGGGCGAGGCGGGAGGATGGGCGGGCGCCTTGGCCCGGGGACCCTGTGCCCGCCCGCCCGGCGCAGGGCGTCTGGCACGTGGGGGCGTCTCACGTTTCCTCCCGAGGCCGGGCAGGTGGCGAGGACGCGGGGTGTGATCTCCGCGGCTGGCACTCGCTGCGTGCCCGCTGCGCGCCGGGCGGGACCGGCTCCTCCGAAGTGTTAGGGGCCGGTTTTTGCCCCCATTGTACAGATGGGAAAACGGAGGCCCGGGGAGGCCAAATGGCTTGCTGGGGGTCCCCAGCGAGGAAGTGACCTCTCAGACTGCTTGACGCCAAAGCCAGCTCTGCCCACTGGGCACACACAGGCGCTGGGTGAGGGTGTGCATCTTTCATTGTAGAAAAAAAGAAAGAAAAACAGCCATTGTCCCACCACCATAATGCAGCCCCTGTACGCGTTTTGGTTCTGTTGCAGCCTCGTCCTCTTTGCCCCTTTCTTTAATGGGTGTGCGGTTCCGTTCGGGTTCGACCACCCAGGAAAATGGGGATGCTCCCAGGGTTAGCGCAGGGATTGGGGAGCTGTGGAGGGGGGAGGGGGGACAGGGCCTGCAGAAAGGGGCATCCAGGGATTTGTGGAGCCATGAAGTGCAGACAGCGCTGGGCTCTGGCACAGGGGAGATGGGGACAGCCCAGCCCGTAAGCTTCCAGCAGGAGGACTCTGTGGGCATGGGGGCAGCCCGGTCCCCCACTCTGCCTCTGCCAGGCCCGCATCCTCTGGGAGTGCAGTGGGTGGGGGGGAGGCAGGCTGCTGCCTCTTCTATCCCTCCCACCGGGGAAATGAATCGCCCCCAGAGAAGAGTCCAGCGCTGCTCAGAATTTTGCACCCAGAGCCCACATTTGGGTCCCAACCTTCTTTCAATCCCAGGCCTGGGTTCTGGGGTCTGCGGGGACCTTCCGGCCTCACAAGGGTAGCATAAGGCCCCATTCCTTATCCTACCCCGGGACAATGACAGCGCCTCCACCGGCACCCAAACTGAAGCCCCGGGCCTGTGGCCTCCCAGGCCCCTCCACCTGCCCATCCAGCCAACCAGCCTCGGGGTTCTGCTGGCTCTGTCCCTCCTTGACCCTCTGACCTGGCAGCCCCCCTCTCCTCCCCACCTTGACCATGTCTGGGACCCCGTACGTAGTTCATGGTGTCTTTCTAAATACAGCTCTGAGCTTCCGGGCTCCTTAGCCGTCTGCCAGCCCCCCAAAACAGGCCACACTGTTAAGGCCGGGCTTCTCCGTGGTCTGCTGTGGCCACCTCTGCAGCCTAGCCCCTGTGAGCTGAATGTCCCCTGGTCCCAGAGCCCCCGAACGCTGGGTGTCCCCTGCTGGGGTGATCTCCTCCCCAGACACCCTGTCCCCCGGGGTCTGGCCTGTTGAACTCCTTATCCCCCAGGGTCTGGCCGTGTCCTCGCCTCCCTGTAGGGCAGCGCAGTCAGTGCAGTCAGTGCCCCTTCCCATGGACACCCAGCTCTTCGAGGATCCCCCCACGATCGCTCTCAGCCCGGGGCAGCATGGCGCCAGAGGTTTCGATGTTGGCCTCCCCCATCAGACAGGGGGAGGACAGGGACCAGTTGACATGTCCCCGGAGTCCAGCACAAGGCCCGTCCCCAGCGGCCAGCAGTGATCCTTGAGGAAGGAACATTGGGGGTCTGCCAGAAGCAGCTGGACCTCAGAGGTGCCCTCAGAACCCTATGCAGTCACTGGGGAGTGGGAAGTCACAAGCCCCCTGCCTCCTCCAGGCCTCCTGCCCGCGAACAGAGGCCCCGGACTGAGGAGCCAAAGACCCAGGTGCTCCCAGGTACCTGCGGGCCTTGACCCTCAGCCATTCTGCTCGGGGCCAAGGCCGCCCCCGGATTGGTCCCCCGTGATGGTGGGCACTCAGGCAGAGGAGCCCTCCCTGCCCCGCCCCCTGGGCCCGGCCCCCACTGCCCCGCCAAACCCACCCAGCGCCCTCGCAGGGAGAGTTATGTCAGGCCCTCTGGCTGAGCGCCAGGGCTCCCCATGGAACTATAAATTGACCTGTCGGGAGAGGGAAGAGATTAATGTCGGCCATCTTCATTAGTGCGTCCCCCGGGGTGAAGGCGTCTGCCCTGAGCTGGCTGATTGGAGAGGGTGTGAGCGAGTGAGGGGATTGGGGGCTCTGCACTCCCCCCACCTCCCGAAAGGCAAAGGGCAGGGGCCAGGGCCTGCCGGAGAGCCGTGGCCTCCTCCCACTGTCAGGAGGGCCGGCCCCCTGGCCCCTGCTCCCGGCAGCAGGCGAGGGCTTTGATGGAGGACCTGTGTGCTAATTGGGAGCAGAGCTGCTCGGCCCGCCGCTCCGCGGGGCTCCCCGGCTGACACCGCCAGCGCAGCGGCATCGGCCCGGCCTTCATTAGAGGCCTTTCCCCTGACCAGAAGGGAGCCTGCTGCGGGCCTGGGGGGCTCCCCTCCTCCCCGTCCCCCTCCCCTGCACGCCCTCTCCCCCTCCCCTTCCTCTTCACTGCGTTGATGGTGGGGAAGGAGGCAGCTTTGGCTCCTGGAATGGATGACGAGGATTGGGAGATGGAGGGGATCTGAGGCCCGGTGCATCCCGATGACGAGGTGACCTTGGGGTAGGCCCTCCCTGGCGTCCTTGTCCTGGGGACAGGCGTGGCTGTGCCCCCTGGGCTGGGCGGGATCAAACCAGGGAGCATGTGTGGATTCGTCTTTGGAAATAGGACAAGGCAGTGCCCGGGGCTGAGGCAGACTCAGGTCCATCGTCTGGGGTCTGAGTCCTGGGGCCGCCGGGGAAGGCCCGGGCCCCGGCTGTTTCCTTGTCTGTCGATGCTGAGGGCCAGGGCTGGTCTGACGGCGTGAGAGAGTTCCATGCTGGGTGCGGACTGCTGGGGAAGGACCTGCAGCAGCAGGTCCGGCGGCATTAGCTCCCATCAGCCTTTGCTCATTCATTCGTCCAGGACATGCCTCCTGCCCTGGGGTCTTGTGTCCCTAGGGGAGTTCAGGGTGGCCGCAGCCTCCGGTGGCCTCCCTGGGGAAGGAGACGCAGAACAGATGGGGAAAGGGCTGCATGAGCTGCTGGGTCCCCTAAAAAGGAGTCTCCCCAAGCCGGGGGTGTCTGCAAGGCTCCAGGGGACATGGAGATGGCTCACAGGTGCAGATGGGGCAGCCTTTCTTTGTAGAGTCTGATGTGGGGGCCCCCGGCTAGTCACCAAGATCCTGAGTCCCCCAGAGCAGGCTGGGAACAGGGGAGAGGGTGCTTTGCTGAGCATGCCATGGGACCCCTCCCCCATGCCCACACCTTTCCTGTGCACCCAGGTGGTAGGACGGGGCAGGCCCGACTTGGTACCCTGTATCACTGGCCTCCCGTCTGTACTTGGGACAACTGGGTTCCGTGAACACCTGGCCGGCTGGCTCCGTGCCCGGCCGAGGCTGGGGTGACGGCAGTGGGTAGGTGAATGGTGCAGGCTGCGCCCCTCACCAGCTGGGGGTCACTCTGAAAGCCTCAGTCTCCTTGTTGGTCCAGTGGGGCTGGCGCTGTGCTGAGTGGCGCTGGCGCCGTGTGGTCCCTTCTGCCTCACCGCCTGCTCGCTGCCCTGAGAACCCGGGTTCGGTGGGGTGTGGACTTAGCAGATCTCTCTGTCAGCCTGGCAGGAGCAGGAAGCACCCCCCTTTGCATCGCGGCCCCTTGGAACCAAAAGCACATGGTTTTGGAGTCAGAAAACTCAGCCCCGAGTCTTTGCTCTGTAGCCACCAGCTGTGTGGCCTCGGGCGCGTCTCTCAGCCTCTGGCCCTCCCTGGCCGCCTCCAGAGCGGAAAGGAGCTGCTGTAAGCTGCACATCACACCCCAGATTTCACTCATGAACAAGTACCCGCCTCGTGTGGAGGCTGGAGCCCTGGACCCGGGTCCGAGCCCTGGGTGGGGCCCTTGGCCTTGTGTTGTGACTTTGGACGAGACCTTTGGATGCGTCTGTAAAGGGAACTCTGGCATCCGGCTGCCGCGCAGAGCTCTTCCGAGAAGGAAAAGACGTGGGTTTGGGGGTGCGGGGCGGAGAGGAGGGCTCATGGGAACAGGAGTGGGTGCCAGAGGACTGGATGCTTTCCTGAAACAGCCCTGCCCCCCTCCCCCGCTGCAGGTGGGTGACCGCTCGGGCCCGGGTTTCCTGTCTGGAAAATGGGACCAGGCGCCCTGCTCACCTGGGTCCCCAGATCCCTGCGCTGCCTTAATCCGAATTTTAGCCGTTCCGTTTATAATGCGTGTGAATGGACTCCAGCCCAATTTCATACGCGACGCGTTGAAATGTGCTGTCATCCGGACTTTAATACATCGAGATTGCCCTTTGAGAGTCACGTGCCGAGAGGCCGATGATGAAGAGGTGCCTATTGTTGCCGCCTCGCTGTGCCGTGCCCAGCCCGCCTGGCAGACTCCGTGGCAGGCGCTGGCAACATGGCTGTCTGCCTCCGCCCCCCGAGCAGGCAGGAATCACTAATGCGTTAGCAGTTTCATTAGCCTCGCGCCAGCCTGCCTCCCTCCCGGCCTCCTCGGTAATTATTTTCCCAGCCCTTCCACTCGCAGCCCCTCGCCAGCCAGCGCGCCGGGATTGGCCGAGTGGCCCGCGGGCTGAGCTGCTGGGGCTGGGCTGGGTAGGCCCCCCCCCCCATCTTGTGCATGCCCCCACCCGCTCTCTGCGTTGCCATTTAAGCTTTGTGTCCCCCCGAGGCCTCCGTGAAAATGCAGATCTGCTGCCTGCCAGGGGTGACGGTTAACCCGTTGTTACACGCCCCACGAAACACCGTCTCCTCTGCGTCCCTGCTGCCAGTCACCATCCGCTCGCTTAGTGAGGAAGTGGAGGCCCTACTAGGCACCGGATGCTGGGAGGGGGGTAAGGTAAGGAGGGATGGCATTTGGACCAGCCGAAAGTTTCTCCGGCCTGTTTCTGGGGGTGCCCCGCTGTGAGGGAGCGGGGATTCCTCGGGCAGTGAAGCTGCGACCATCCAGGGCCCTGGGTGGGAGACCCATGTTTGTGAAGCCTGAGGCAGACACATGAGGGACCGGGGCCTGAGGGTCGACTGCCTGGTGCCCCCTGAGGTTCTGGCACCCACAGCCCTCCACTGCCCAGGTGGGCCCGGCCACTCCATCCTCCTGGCCCTGTGATTGGTTGAGAAATGGGCACCTGGTCCATTTGGGCCAATCGGAGACTCCCCTGGGATTTTGATCGAGAGCCCAGGGGGTGACGGACTTGGGTGGTTACTGACCACAGGGTTGCATGTGGGATGCTGGCCTCCATCTTCCACAGCCACATCGGGGTGGGGACCTCCAGTAAGGCCCTCATGGAGGAGGAGGGCTGCGCGGGAAGTGTGAGTGACTTCCTTTCGGCCTCTGGGTCCAGCGATGCCGGAAACCCCTCCTGGCGTTTTCAGTTGCATAAACGGTGCTCCCTTTTCAGAGCCAGCTACCCGAGCTCGTTTCTCTTACAGCCAACAGTCCCGACGGATGGGGAAAATGAGGCAGGGTTTTAGAAAGGAGGTGACATTTTGAGTAGGGTCTTGAAGGATGTGTAGGAGTTTGTGCAGCAGAGATGAGGAGGGAAAGCACTCGGGCGGAGGGAGTAGCCGTGGGGGACGTGGGGGGCAGCGGGCACTGGGCTTGCAGCAGGAATGACATGAGAGGAGGCGGGGGATAGAATCGGACACGGGTGGGAATGGCAGGGTGAGGCGGCGGGTGGGAAGAAGGTGCTGAGGGCTTTGCTGGCAGGGAGGGCATCCTGGCACAGCGTGGACCTGGGTGGAATCAGTGAGAAGAGTTTGGAGTCAAAGCTGGAGGAGCAGGCCAATGCCAGGACCCCTGTTGTGGGCAGTGCCGTTGGGGAGATGGGGTGCCTACGCTGGGGGACATCTGGGTGGAGGGGCTCAGGGGCAGCTAGAGCTGGTAGTGGTTAAAGCTGAGGTTGTCCAAGGGGAGGGGAAGGGATAGCCAGGCACAGCCGGGGCCTAGAGAGAGGGAGGGGGTTGAGTGGTTTCCCACTTGACCACTCCAACTGTGCCAGGTGTGCCAGGTGGCTCTGGCGTGGGGTGAGAGCTGTTTGCTGCCCCGGATGCAGCCGGTTCCGCACCAGCAGCACCGCCACCACCCTGAGGTCCTGGCCGGAGCAGGTGAGTGATGGAGCCGCCCGCAGCCACGCCGCCCTCTGCAGGGCCCCGCTCCCCGGGCTGCTCTGTGTCGGTGCCAGCTGGTGTGCGCTGTGGGAGGAGCCGTGGAAATGGGGCCAAGGTCACAGACGACACCTGCACGGCTGGCGGTGACTCCCTGACCTGTGGGTGGGCCCCCCGGGCAGTGCTCCCTGTGGGCGGGGGGTGAGGGGGAGGATGGCTGGCCCATAGACCTCGGTTGCCAACTATGAGTGGGGCTGGGAGTTAAGATGGGCTGGGGGTCAAGCTGGTCTGAGCAGGACTGGGAGGTGATCTAAATGTTGGGGGACCCTGCCCTTGGTCCTCCAAGCTGGAGGTCTGCAGGAGTTCCCTGTCACCTCCTCTGGGACCACGCTCGGCAACTGCCCTTGAAGGTGCCAGGGTCCGGGGCTCTCCTGCCACCAGGCCTTTGCCTCTGCGGTGCCTTCCGCCCGCAACTCTTCCTCGCCCGCCTCCCTCCACTGGGGGCGGGAGTAGCAGGTGCTCTGGCTGTGTTCCCTCTGCCAGTCAACATTCACTCAGTAAGGACGTTGAGGCCCTACTATGCACCGGATGCCGTGAGGGGGTGAGGTAAGGAGCGGTGGCATTCGTGAATTACACAGACCGGGTCCCAGCCCTTGCGATACAGCGAGGAAGACAGTCGAGTAGTAAGCAGCCAGAGCACGTCTCGTGCTGGTTGTGGCGCAGCTGTGGGGGCTGCGGGGTGGGGAGACGGTGTGGGGGTGCAGTAGAGGCAGAGGGCTTCGGTAGGCTTTTATCCAAGACCCGAGGGAAGAGAAGGTGTCAGCCGAGGGAGTGGAGGTGGAACAGGGAGAGCATTCGGGGGGTGTGGGGGTGGTGGCGGCTGCTTTCTTCTCCGCCCCCCTTATTCCTCATGCTTTGTGGGGTCTCCCCTGGGGCGGAGCTGATCGGGAGGGGACCCCCAGGGACAGAGGTGGTCTGCGGCCCCGTGGAGCCCAGATCCAGAGGGTAAGCAGAGGCCAAAGCGAGTTGGGGGATGGGCCTGAGCGTATGCAGCTTTGGGCACTGTACCCAGCGAAGGCCTGGGCCTGGCACCCGGTGGGCACGGAGGCCTGTGAGCTCGTACATGCGAAGGGCGGACACCCACCTGGCAGACAGACGGGACTAAGGAGCCTGCATGCCTGGGGCTCGATCCTGCTCCCCGTGGAGGCCACGAGACCCTACTCGCAAACCACTGAGCTTCCGCGTCCGCATCCGTAAAGGACGCACGGCCGTGCCTCCCTCCTGAGGGTGCGCGGGGGACGAAGTGAGATAGAACTGGGGGCAGCACCCGGCACAGGACCGGCGCCGGGGGTGCCCTCACCGCCCTGATTCTTGGCTTTCGCCGGGCGAGGTAACAGCTGGGGCTGGGGCTG
Organism: Antrozous pallidus; assembly: GCA_027563665.1. Lineage (NCBI taxonomy): Eukaryota > Metazoa > Chordata > Mammalia > Chiroptera > Vespertilionidae > Antrozous > Antrozous pallidus. The sequence goes on along the minus strand of CM050513.1, from coordinate 116,083,987 downwards.
GTTTGGGAGCTTGGTCCCAGCAGCCTTGTCCGCCTTTCCACCTGCGGCTCCTGGAGCCGTGCCTGCCACACGCCGGGGGTGGGTGTCCCCTTGGTGTTGGTGGACTGTTGGTGGGCTGGCGCCTGGTGCAGTGAACTGTGTGAGTGAGACCCCCGACTCACTGGCGGTTGTGAGGATGGCACAGACCACGCTGGTGTCCCCTCTGGAGCTGGTGTCCCCTCTGGGAGCTGGTGTCCCCCTCTGGGAGCTGGTGTCCCCCTCTGGGAGCTGGTGTCCCCCTCTGGGAGCTGGTATCCCCTCTGGGAGCTGGTGTCTCCCTCCCCTCTGGGAGCTGGCGTCCCCCTCTGGGAGCTGGTGTCCCCTCTGGGAGCTGGCGTCCCCTCTGGGAGCTGGCGTGGTGCCTGGTGGGCGGCCCTGGGACACAGACCTCTCTGATCCCCAGCTTCCTCTCCTGTAAAATGGAGCTGACGAGCTGACGGCCCTCCTCACCCTCATGACCGGCCCCAGGTCGTGGGCAGGCTCGTGAAGAAGTCCCGGAGGTCAGCCGAGGACACAGCACTGCTGGCGATGGCGCCGCCCGATTTCCCGAGGCCGCGAGGGGTCCCCGGACAGGGACCGGCCCCTCCCTGCCTCAGCAGCCCATGGCCTGCGGGGCGCCTGGTTGTGTGGCCCCTGCAGTGGCAGGCAGGCCCACAGGGGCCTGGGCATCAGGGTTTTACCTTTTCCTCTGCTGCCCTTGAGGCAGGTAGAGACCACTGGTCCCTCACAGACGGGGAAACTGAGGCCCACAGAGGGCCAAGGCGTGGGGGAAGCCAGATGCGTTTCCGCTCCGGTGTGCCCTGCATTACGTGGCAGTGACTGTCGGCTGGGCGTGTGCACAGCCTGGGTACGTGCCACCCTCTTAGACCCTCTGTGCAGAGAGGCAGGCCCCTCCCCCCCGATTTACAGCTGCAGAAACAGGCAGGACGACGGAGCCAGGATTTCACTCCTCCTTACCTTTTATTTGCAGGTGTAGCTTAGTCCAGGAAAGTGCACACATTCTAACTGGACGGCGAGCTGTGTTTTCACACATCGATAGTCACGTAACCCCCATTCAGGGCCGGGCCTACAGCATGCCAGCGCCTCAGGAGGCTCCCCGTACCCCTCCAGTCACTGCCGCCTGCGCGCAGTGGGTCCGGCTCTGTCCGTGCCGGCACGTCCCGTAAACAGACTCACCCACTGTGTCCCCTTCCGTGTCTGCGCCTGTGCTCAGCACGGCGTCTGTGTCAGCTGTCGGTGCGGTGGCTCTAGCTACAGTGGTCGGCAAACCGCGGCTCGTGAGCCACATGCGGCTCTTTGGCCCCTTGAGTGTGGCTCTTCCACAAAATACCACGGCCCGGGAGAGTCTATGTTGAAGAAGTGGGGTTAGAAGAAGTTTAAAACTTGTGGCTCTCCAAAGAAATTCCAGTCGTTGTCCTGTTGGTACTTGGCTCAGTGGACAAATGAGTTTGCTGACCGCTGGTCTAGCAGAAGCCGGCAGCCCTGGGATTGGAACCCTCCTGCCGATTCTCCCCGTGGTCCCCAGAGATCGCTCCTGCTCATCCTCCTGCAGGGGCTCCCCGTGCCCTTGGAAGAAAGACCTAGACCCTCCCCCTGCCCGGGGGGGGGGGAGGGGCGTCAGCGCCCACACCCGCCTCTGCCTTCCAGCCACAGAGAGGGAGGGGCCCTTCCTCCCCACAAGCCCTCCGCTCCCTCCTGCCTCAGGGCCTTTGCACATGCTTGTCCCGCCTCCTCCCTCCCTCAGCGTTCTTTCTGTGCCCAGCTGGCGTGGCACCTCCCCAAGCTTGTGTGCCCGGCCCCCCCAGCCCAGGCTGGGCCCTCCAGGTCGATGCCCCGGGCCAGCTCATGCTGTGTCTTCACCGCCCAGCCGTCTGTAATGAGTTGTGAAGCACCTGCCTCCCCCACCAGCCAGGAGACCCCAGGCGGCAGGGAGGATGTCTGTGGAGCTGGCTGCGCCCCAGGGCCGCTCGTGGACGCGGTCCCCGTCCTGCCCGTCACCTGTTCGTTCGGAGCGCCTGCCGCGTTGCAGCCTCTTCGCCGGCGTTTGTTGAGGGAACGGATGCCGGCGTGAACGGACGTGGGTGTCTGATCTCCCAAGGCCGCCCGAGGTCTCCAGGAGGCCCACGAGACGTTCAGTCCTCACGCGCTCTGCTGCACCTCGTCGTCTCTGATGTGACCGCTCTGGGCCTCGGTTTCCCCAGCTGTCCAATGAAGGAGCCAGATGGGCCCCATCTGCCAGGTTCTGATTCTGCGGGTGAGGGGCAGATGGGGTGGCTTGGGCTGGCAGGTGCTCGGGGCGGCCCCGCTGTGAGGAGGTGAGCGGATTCTGCCCTAGAATAGACAGCGATGCCTGCTCGAGGCGGCCGGTGCCTGGCAGGGCGCCCTCCACGCCAGAGCCCTTGACGTCCCTGTTGGGGGGCAGTGCTCAAAGCCCAGGTCCCTGATGGGCTTGCCAGAGCCATGCAGCCCACCCCCTGAGCGCCAGGCTTGGCCTGCTGGGCCTCGAAGGGGAGGGTGGCTTTGGGGTGGGGGGGATAGGAGGAGAGAGCTGGGGGCCTGGGTGGCCCTGGATTGGAGCCTGGCTTTCCCCAATGACAGCTCTACGGCTTTGGTCAAATCCCTTCCCCTCACTACTTGGTTTCCAGCTGTGAAAAAGAGTGACAGGCATGGCCATCCCCCCACAGCGCCCTTGGGGCCTCTGAGGCTCCCAGGGTCCCAGGGTGCGTCCGGAGGTGTCTGGAGCGGCCGTCCCCAGGGCCCAGCCGGGCCAGCATCGGCTCCCGGCCGCGCAGCGCTGCGCAGCGCGAGGTGGCTCAGCCGCTTAGCGGCTTGTCAGCCGGGCGGGCGGGTGTCCTGGGGCCGGGTTTGATTAGTTCAGGTTGACAGTCGCGCTCCGCGGCGCTGCCAGGAGGGGAGCCCGTGATTACCCTAATGAAGCTTGAACGCAGTTTGTCATCCAAACAGCTGGTTCGGAGCCGCGCTGCTGCCAGCTGCCCGACTCAGCCGCGGACCCGCACCCCCGGCTCCGCCGAGTGCCGCGCGGCTCTGCTGCCTGCATGGCGGGGGGGGGGGGGGGGGCGGTGGCCCCGGGGGGCGGTGGCCCCGGATGGGTGGGGGGGGGGCAGGAGAATGGCATGGGCCACCGTGGGGTGGGGGACTTGGTAGAGCCATGGACAGTGGAGCGGAGCGGCTTTTCAGGAGAGCCGTAGGGCAGCCCCTGACTCTAGGCCTCAGTCTCCCGATCTGTAAAGTGGGTGTTGGACACCTGGCAGCTTTCAGTCCCAGGTCTCAGTCTGAGGTGCCATCTCCCCTGGGAACCCTCCTCGGACCCTGCAGTCTCGGTCAGAGGCCTCCACAGGCATCCGCAGGGCCCACGGCCCCCATGGCCCTGTGTCATCACGAGAGTTGGGGTGGTTATCTTTGTGACGCATTCACTCAGCAAATATTTGAGGACACACAGCGGTGGGCAAGCCACTCACCACCTGCCTTCTCCCGGTCGGAGAGACTGCCTCGAGGACTTCCTGGAGGAGGTGACAGCTGAACCCCGAACAACCAGGGGAGAGAGAGGCAGGAAGGAGTGTGGGCGGCAGGAGGACCAGCATGTGCAGAGACCCTGAGGTAGGGGAGGGAGCATCGTGGGGAGGAATGGGAGTCACCTGGCGTCAGTGCTCCCAGGAAGGGACTTTCTTATGCTCTGCGAGGGGCAGATCCCCCGTGTGACCTCTCCTCTCACCTCTGACAGCACGGGGAGGAAGGACCATTGTTCGGCGCTGCAGGCGGACGGAGGCCCCCAGCCTGGGAGGGTGGTGCCTGCAGGTCTCTGTCGCCTTGGGTCTACCTGGCGGCCTCTGAGAGGCCTGGGCCGGGGCCGTTGGGTTAGCCGGGGGTGTTGCCCACAGGGGCACTCAGATGAGGAGGAGGCTGAGCTGCAACCTGGGAGCCCGTCTAGGGTGTGAGCCGTTGCATGGCAGAGGCCGGCATGGAGGGGGGCCCGCAGGTACCGACTGGGCCTCCCCGGACCGTGACCACGGCCTCGTCACCTGGGCCAGAACCGTGTTTGAACCTAGAAGGTCCTGAGTGCACGCTCCCCCACCATGCCCTGCGGCCACCCTTTCCCAGGGATGTGGCCTGGGCGAGGGGCAGGACAGGAAGGGGAGGGAGGGCACTCAGGAGGGTGAGCTCAGGAGGGCACTGGCCTCCGCCATGGCTAGCCCTTGCTGCTTCCCAGTGTCCTCTGCCACCGTCAACGCTGAGCCCGACCTCTGCCTTCCTGCGTCCCCGTGGTGGGCCCCCGGGTGGCCATTCTGTTCCCCGGACTGCCATGCTCCCCGCCACTCCAGCACCCCGCCCCCAGCCTGCCCCACTCCTCGCCTCGCTTTGCCCTGAATGACCACTGCCTCTTCCTCCTGGGGGGGGGGGGGCTGGGCTGCTCGGCCATCTGCTGCAGCCCCTTTTACAGCAGGTGTGCCCGGGCTGGGTGCCAGGCTGGACACGCACCCCCTGCTGCTGGGCAGCCCTTGGCAGCCGAGTGAGAGCTGCGATGAGACGGTTTATGGCCTCGCCGTGGGGTGGGAGAGAGGGAGGGAGGGAGGGAGGATTCCCACCGCTCGGCTCCCTGCTCCCCCCTTATCGCAGCTGCTGGGTGTGCTGTGCGCGCTACTGGCGCTGCTCCTGCCTGGGGGGGCTGTGGAGGGGGACGGGCTTATCAGATGCCTCACCTCCGAGAGACCCGCCAGGCCTGTCCTGGCTCAGAGCCGCAGAGCCCATGGGGAGAGCAAAGATGTGGAGTGAGCCCGGGGGCACAAGTGTGGACAGAGCTTGCCCGGAGCCGGTGGGCGAGTGGCACAGGCACCTCAGGCCTCACGAATGGGGGTCAGGAGGCACGGGCTAGACTCTGTCCTTGGCGAGGGCTGGCCGGAGAGCACCAGCGCCAGCCTGCGCAGGTCCTTTCTCCTCCCTGGACGGCCCTGCCCTGGCCGAGGCCTGCCCAGGGGCTTCCTCGGGCCCTGCAATAGCCCCCCCCCCCCCCGAGATCCGACCCACAGGGCTGGCCACAGCCTCTCAGGAAGAGCTGCCCTGGCCAGGGAACACGGGCAAGCACTCGCTGAAGGAACGGAGTGGCCGCTAGCAGAGTGGGGTGGCCACCTGGCTGTGTGGCCAGGCATGCCCACACCTCTCTGGGCTCCTCTGAGGAAGGGGAGCAGGGCTAACCTGCCCTGGCAGAGCCCCCCTTTCCCCCCGGGAGAGCGAGCCTGTTGGCTCTCTGCCAACTTCAAAGCTCCGTGCAGACCACAGTCGTGGTTTCCAGCCGAGGAGCGAGGCCGAGGGGAGGAGCAGGCTGGGGCAGCCCGAAGGGGGGGGGGGGCGGGGGGCAGCTCCCCGAGGCTGAGTGCGTGCTCCCTCCCCCCTGTGCTGGGGGTGCCCTCGGGGATGCCCCCCGTCCTCGCCAGAACCTGGCATCCACCTGCTGGGCCCTGACTCAGAGCAGGTGTCGCGTGCATCGCTCCTTCACCCCAGGGGCGGCCACAGGGGTACCCCCCTAGTGAAGACGCCGCGCTTCCTGTGTGCGGGAACTTCCTGCACGGCCTCGGCTCAGCCAGGAGGAAGGGCTCGGCCCAGGCTGGCTTCACCGAAACGCCCCTGTCTGAGCGGGAGGGTCGGGGGCGCTGAAGCTGGGGTGCTGTGCGGAGCTGTTCTGGACGGAGACGGTGCCCTGCATGGACGAGTGCTGGCGTGGCCGTCCTCAGGGAGCGGGCATGCCTGGGGGGGAGGGGGCTCCCCAGCCTCAGGCCTGGGAGCCTGGGTGGTGCCCCAGAAGGGCTTCCTGTGGCACCAACAGCCAGGCGTGGAGTGCTTACCCTCCCCAGCCGAGCCGCGACCCCGGCAGCCCCGCAGGGCAGCCCTTCCATCGGAGACACGGGTCAGAGGTGCACAGGCCTGGGAGCGAGTAGCTGGCAGGGTGGGGGTTCTGCACGTGGCACCCTGAGCCCCATGGCCCCCGTGTCCCTGCGCACCACGCAGCACCTCCCCCCGGGAGTGCCCTCCGCTCTGTCCGCTCAGGGCCCTCTCGCTGCACCCGGCTCCTCAGAGGCCTGGCGTGTGCCCACCCCGACCGCCCCTCCTCAGGGCCCTGGCCTCCGGTGCGGGCCCTCGCTGGGGTCACTCGCGCCTGGCTTTGACCCTCACCCGGCCTGGGAGCTCCCGGAGAGCCAGGCCATGACCCCGCCCTTGGTGCCATGCCCGCCCGAGGCTCCTGGCGCCGTGCCAGGCCCGCGGCGCCGCACAGACATCGGCGGATCCAGTTCCGCCCCCAGCAGCCCTCCCCCACCCTCTGTGTGACTTGCTGCCGAGCGGGTGGTTTGGGCTGGTGCCAGCCCTGCCTCTGGGCGATGCCCTCGGGGGAGGAGATCAGGGTTTGCTGGGCAGGAAATGGTGGTGTTGCTGGGACGGCGAGGTGGGCCTGGCCCTGGGGGGCTCCGCCTGGCGAGGTGACAGGGGGAGCCTGACGAGGGGCCAGCAGCAGAGGGGACAACTTGGGGACACTTTTCCTGGAAATGTTCCCTCCCAAAGCTGGCCCTGCTGCTCGCCCGGCCCTCTCCCTGGGACAGCGGGGGCGCACCTTCTGTGTGCCCGCCAGCAGGGGGCAGAGGCCTGGCAGTGGGAGCAGTGCCCGCACGGGGGCTGCCCACGTGCGATCTGACTCATGTTTGCTCGGTGTTGGTTCACTCATTCATTCATTCACCCACTCATTCATTTATTCAGTCACTCACTCAGCAGTTGTGCCCTGAGCCCCAGCGAACTGGGACAGGGCAGCGCCAGGTCAGGGGCAAGGCGAGCACGCTGCCTGTGCCCAGCACTTGGCATTCGAGGCTGGGATTCTCCTGGTGCCCGGGGGCCAGCTTTGGGGTGCCTGCTTGGGGCGCTCATTTCATCCTCCCCACAGTCTCCCGAAGTGGATACGGCTGTCACCCCCATTTTACAGATGAGGAAACTGAGGCTCGGAGACGGATTCGAACCCGGGCCCCTGTCCCAGGGCTGTGCTCTGAACCGCAGTGCCCACTGCTTCCTGGCCTTCCCTGCGTTTCTGCCTGTGAAGCGTTGTGGCTGTGCTCCCCGGTCCCCGGAGTCACCCCGATCTCCGGTGCCCCCTCGCCGGCCTCCCTCCGGTCCCTCCAGCCTCAGGCTCTTCCTGCCTCTGGGCCTGGGCACTTGCAGGAAGGACCCCCTGCATGGAATGCTGTCACTGCAGAGCTGCGCATGGGGACACTCAGCTGCCACCTCCTCAGGGAGGCCCCCCACCTCTCACTGTCACCCTGTCCCCCACCTCTTACTGTCATCCCGTCCCCCCACCTCTCACTGTCATCCTGTTCCCCCACCTCTCACTGTCCCCCTGTCCCCCACCTCTCACTGTCCCTCTGTCCCCCACCTCTCACTGTCCCCCTGTCCCCCACCTCTTACTGTCATCCCGTCCCCCCACCTCTCACTGTCACCCTGTCCCCCACCTCTTACTGTCATCCCGTCCCCCCACCTCTCACTGTCACCCTGTCCCCCACCTCTCACTGTCCCCCTGTCCCCCACCTCTTACTGTCATCCCGTCCCCCCACCTCTCACTGTCCCCCTGTCCCCCACCTCTTACTGTCATCCCGTCCTCCCACCTCTCACTGTCCCCCTGTCCCCCACCTCTCACTGTCCCCCTGTCCCCCACCTCTTACTGTCATCCCGTCCCCCCACCTCTCACTGTCCCCCTGTCCCCCACCTCTTACTGTCATCCCGTCCCCCCACCTCTCACTGTCCCCCTGTCCCCCACCTCTTACTGTCATCCTGTCCCCCCACCTCTTACTGTCATCCCGTCCCCCCACCTCTCACTGTCACCCTGTCCCCCACCTCTCACTGTCCCCCTGTCCCCCACCTCTCACTGTCACCCTGTCCCCCACCTCTCACTGTCATCCCGTCTCCTACCTCTCACTGTCCTCCTGTCCCCCACCTCTCACTGTCACCCTGTCCCCCCACCTCTCACTGTCATCCCGTCCCCCACCTCTCACTGTCATCCCGTCTCCTACCTCTCACTGTCACCCTGTCCCCCACCTCTCACTGTCATCCTGTCCCCCACCTCTCACTGTCCCCCTGTCCCCCCACCTCTCACTGTCCCCCTGTCCCCCACCTCTCACTGTCCTCCTGTCCCCCACCTCTCACTGTCACCCTGTCCCCCCACCTCTCACTGTCATCCCGTCCCCCACCTCTCACTGTCATCCCGTCTCCTACCTCTCACTGTCACCCTGTCCCCCACCTCTCACTGTCACCCTGTCCCCCCACCTCTCACTGTCACCCTGTCCCCCACCTCTCACTGTCCCCCTGTCCCCCACCTCTCACTGTCATCCTGTCCCCCCACCTCTCACTGTCCCCCTGTCCCCCCACCTCTCACTGTCCCCCTGTCCCCCACCTCTCACTGTCACCCTGTCCCCCACCTCTCACTGTCACCCTGTCCCCCCACCTCTCACTGTCATCCTGTCCCCCACCTCTCACTGTCCCCCCGTCCCCCCACCTCTCACTATCATCCCGTCCCCCCACCTCTCACTGTCACCCTGTCCCCCACCTCTCACTGTCACCCCGTCCCCCCACCTCTCACTGTCATCCCGTCCCCCCACCTCTCACTGTCATCCCGTCCCCCCACCTCTCACTGTCACCTGTCCCCCCACCTCTCACTGTCATCCCGTCCCCCCACCTCTCACTGTCATCCCGTCCCCCCACCTCTCACTGTCACCTGTCCCCCCAACTGAACCTGCAGCTCCTCCCGCTGATGCCGGCAGCCCGATGGCTTCCCCAGCCTCGCGTGCTCAAAGCTCCCCTGCTCTGGTCAGAGTGGCCCCTTGTGCTGGGCACCCAGCCTTTCTGTGCGGCTCCCAGACGGGGACCCCAGAGCTCAGACACCCTGCGGTGGGTTTTCCGGGGGGGCTTCAGCCTCGGAACTAGAGGCCGAAGAAAACTGAGCCAGGCGAGTGATTGGAATTCCTTCTTAATCAGAAGGGGAAATAGAAACGATAGCATCTGAATGCCCTCATTCGCCCATTCATTCATTCATTCATTCCGTCAGCCAGCCACGTAGAATTTCCTGCTGGCCACAGGCCTCGTGCCTCGTAGATGCTGTGTCATGAAGGGATGCAGGTCCGTCCTTCCCTCTCCCCACCCGGGGGGCACCAGCTCCTAAAAGGACCTGAGTGGTGGCCCCGCCCCACGGCTCGGTGTCAGCGCTCACCTGTGAACGGGGAGCTCCCGGCTCGATGCCCGGTCAGGGCCCAGGCCTGGCTTGCGGCCCTGACCCCCAGCGGGGGGCCTGCAGGAAGCAGCCGATCAATGATCTTCTTGTCATTGATGTTTCTCTCCCTCCCTCCCTCTCTCCCCCTTTGTCTCTGAAAATATATTAAAAAAGGAATAAAAGGACCTTACCACGTGAGCTGAGACTCGCTCCCCCAGGCTCGTCTTGTGAGTCCTCTGAGCGTTCTCGCCGCCCCTCGGCGCCAGCCACACAGTGGCCCTCGCTGAGCCTGCTGAGAGGGGCTGAAGGAATGGCTTCCTTGTTCCTCCCCCACGAGGGCCGCTGTGCTCCCGCTTCCTCCTCAGTCAGAAGCGGAAACAGGGACGATGGCGGTAATGGCTCCCATTTATCGCGCACGTGCTCTGAGCCGGGCATTGCTGTAGCTGCTTTGCACGTGGGCATTCATCCGACCGGTCTCCGCCCCTGTGTGCCCTTCCTTCCAGGCCCCCACGTGTCCAGCCCCGTCCACCTCAACCGCTCTCCCACCCACCCCTTTCCCTCCTCGCAGAGCCCCCCGCGCCTGGCCCCGTCTGCCTGCCCGGCGGATGTCCGTCCTCCCGCCCACCAGTCCTGTGGGCAGGTGAGTGCCCCATCTGCAGGGGGAAAGAGGCACGGGGGGCCCGCAGTGTGCCCACGGTGGGGTTGGGATATAGCCCTGCCAGGTCCCCAGAGCCCGTTTCCCGGAATCTCATTCCAGGCAGGAATCTCTTTTGCCGAAGGGACGGAAGGCCTGGGGTCTGCCCCGGGACGAAGCTGTGCGGACGGGGCGGGGGTGCCGAGCTGCGTGCGGCCCTGGGCCTTGGAGCGAGCTGGCGGAGGTGGGGTGCGACCAGAGCTGGAGGAAGCGGGGCGCCCAGCTCGCAGTAGGGCCTCCCCGGCATTCCCCAGGGCCCATGCCCAGTGAGCCGTGTGTCCTGGGTGGCATGTCCCTGGTGCCCGGTGCCCCCGCGTGTCCGGAAGCCTCTGTCGGTCGCCGCCCGGCGGGGCGCAGCGGCCTCAGGTCTGCCCTGAACGGGCCTTAAATCCACTCCCGGCCTCGCTCCTGGATTGCCGAGCGCTTTTACAGCTGCTTGGGGAACCGTAAGTCTGCGGGTCTGACTCCTGTGTATTTAAATTCCCGCCGTGATGTTATATTAACTCATTTTTTGCAGTTTCCTGGGAGGTGCGTGGCGGGGCGGTGTGGGAGCGGGAGCGGCCAGGCCCTGGCAAACACGGCTTCGGTGTGCCTGGCCCTGAGGGCCGACCGGGGCTCCCCCTCCAGCGGCCCCTGAGAAGCATTCCTTGCGGCCAGGCAGTCCCAGGGCTCGAGTCCCCCCTGAAGTGGCGGGGGCCAGCCGGTGGCTGGGGAGCTCTGGATCCCAGCTGGGGGTGGCTCCGGAGATGGCTGAGGGCTGTGGTCCCGTGTTTGCCTTCTGTGTCCAGGTGTGTCCGTCCCTCATCCGTCCTAGACTGTACTGGGCACCTGCTGTGCCTCCAGCCTGGAGACACAGCGGGGACACGGCTGACCATCCACCTTCCCGGACGGAGTGCTGGGGGCGGGGGGCACGGACATCTGCCTGCAGGCACACGGGGCCAGGGGCCGGGGACTCTGCGAGGAAGGAAAGGGGTTGGGGACAGGGGTGCGGCTGAGGCGGATGGGGTGGTCACGGTGGGGCCTGGGAGGGAGGCCACACAGGGGCAGAGACCTGAAGGGGGTAGGGAGCCGGCCATGTGGCTCTGAGGTGGGCACAGTAGCAGCAGCTGACCGTGTCCTGCTCTGTACATGTTAACGTCTAACCCGCATCACAAGGCCAAGGTCAGCGTGCATCGCACAGACGCCGTCCGAAGTCAGAGGGTGCTGAGTGCACCAGATCCAGGCTGTCCGGCCCCATCACCCCAGGTCTCGTGGTCCGCTCCCCGTCTCCCTGGGAAGAGGGCGTTTCGCCCGGGAGGAACGGTGCGTGCCAGCGCCCGGAGGAACAGCCACGGGGCCCGTGTGGCTGCAGCAGAGGGAGTGGGGTGTCAGCAGATGCGCGGAGGGTGGAGGGCTCTGATGAGGAACTGGGGGCTCCCTGTGCTCTCTTGTCTTATTCCTTAGGCCCCTAAGATGGAGGGAAGGTGGTCGTGGGTCGGGTGGGGAGGGCAGAACCTGTGCAGTGGGGCAGGGTCTGGGCGCTCCTGTGAGAGGGAGGGATGAGTGAGGGGGGCACTCCCGGGAGGGTCGGGGCTGGGGTAGCCCAGGGGCCGGGTGGGGAGGAGAGGCTGCACCTCAGCCCTGCCCTGGGGGTCAGAAAGCCAGGACCCCGCAGCGGCTTCGTGCTGCCCGCCATGCACGTTTCCTGGGCCTCTGCCTGGTGCACGGGGGCTCGGGGCTCAGCTCGGACTTTGGACATAAAGCTCACTCCCCGCCGGGGCTCCTCCTGCAGCGGGTGGGGAGCGGATGTGGGGGTTACAGCTCTGCTTACGGGCCACTCATGCTCCCCTTTGATTCTCTGAACTCCAATGGCGTCCGTGTTTGCAGGAGGGAGCCAGGGGGCCGAGAGGGAGGTGACTTGCCCAGAGGAATGCGGTCCCTGCCCCGCTCCACACATGCCTTCGTGGAGGGGGTTTGGGCACCTCCCGCCTGGGGCACCGCCCCATGGACCTGGCTTCAGGCTCCGTGCCTGTGGGGCACCAAGGGCAGGGCCGGAGGGGCACCCGTTCCGGCCTTTGCTCGTGCTGTGCTTGCCGCCTGGACTTTCTTTCCCCCCAGCCAAGTCCTCACCCTTTGAGCCTCAGCTCGGGCCAGCACCTCCTCCAGGAAGCCTTCCCTGACTTTTCCCCTAGGAATCACACACCAGCTCGGTGCCCCCCTAGCCCTGTGCTCACGTGACTCTCAGTGTGGACGTGACCAGGTGCCTCCCCCCAGCCTGGGGCTCCCTGCAGGTGGGGCTCCCTCCCAACCCCCCAGGGCCTCACGGGGCACGGCAGGGAGCTCATGTCAGTGAAGGCCTGCGGAGAGAGCGGGGCGCCCGGCAGGCCGGGGGCACGGCACTGGATGAGAGCCACCCTGGCTGATTTTGTGGCCCCAGGACCCAGCTGGCCCCCCAAGGGGTCACCCAGCCTGGAAAGGGCCGATGCCCCTTTCTGGGGGCAGCTTCTGAGCAGCAGGCCCTGGTGGTGTTCTGGTGCCATCGAGACTGTGTCCTCTCAGGCCTGGGTCCTGCAGAGCGAGGCTGGTCACCTGCAGCCCCTGGCTCAGAGTCCTCCCTCACCCAGGTCCCTGATGAAGGGCTGGCAGGCGGTGTGAGGGGGCGTTGGGTCGAGGGCCCCATTCTGCCCTGCTTACCAGGCCTGAGCCTGTTCCCTGGCATCGCCCCCAGACGCCAGCCTCTGTTCTTCCTCTTAATGAGGAAGGCTCCCTTCCCTGCGCCCGTCTTCCGAACGGGAGCCACCGTCCTGCTGTGTCGAACCCCCTCCTCCCTCTCCTCGCAGCCGCGGGGGGAAGCGGAGGGTGCTACTGTATATTTTAGCCAATTGTTCCCTGTCTGCCCCAGTCTCTCTGGGGTGGGGCTGGGGGGATGGGGGAGTAAGTAAATTATATATTGAACTCCTAACTGGAGCTGAGGCCTTGTGGTTTCCATGGCAACCGGGCTGGAAATAGCTCGGCGTGACATCAGCACGGTACAGGTATAGCCAGATCCAGCCGCTCCTCCAAACAAGTTGGCGAGAAGAGCAAGGGATACGGGGCCAATTAGCATATGCAAATAAGGCCTGGCAAGCAGGGTGGGGCCCGGGGTGCCCCCCTTCCCCCCCCCCCCTCCCCGGCAGGGCCCGGGGCCATGTCCGGGGCCTCTGGCAGGTAAGCGAGCCTGGGCGCTGGTGGCGTCGGGGCCCAGGCCTCCCCTGGCACGCGCCCCTGTGCCGGGCTGTCTGGGCCTGCCCGCCCGGGGGAGCTCGGCCAGCGGGGCTGCCGGGGCCGGGCGGGGGGCATGGCGCCGAGCCGGCGTGTTCCCTGCCTGGGCTCGAGTGGGATCTGGCTCCTCCTGGCTCACAGGTGTCTTTGAAGCCAGCCACCTAATGGGGCCTGCTGGCTGGCTGCCAGTCTTCTCCCCAGGTCTGTGATGGGGGGTCGCCCTGAGCCCACCTTGGCTCCCCTCCTCTACCTCCAAACCGTGGGAAAGGCCCACAGACAGTCCCTTTTTCACTCCACTGCGCCATCCCATCCCCCTCTTCCCACCCCCCTGGCGGAGAAGAAAGAGCGGAGTCTTCGTTGGTGGCCTGACACAGCCCACCGGTCACTTGGCCTCTCTGAGCCTCAGTTTCCACCTCAGTGAAATGGGAGTGTTTTCCCCTGCTCACCCCCCTCACGGGATGGTGAGGGGCCAGCTGAGGCGGTGACAGGCCCAGGAAAGGCCTGAAGGGCCAGACACGTTTGGAGGAGGCATAGATTTTCTGTCATCTCTGTTTAAATCGAAGCTCCGTCACCCAGCACCAACCTGGGTCTCCCCCCCCTCCCCCCGCCTCCGCTCTCCCCAACACACACACTCGAGCGAGACTCAGGAACTTGCAGTAAATTTCTGGGTGAGGTGAAATATCGCCGCCTCCCTTGTGGTGATTTCCACGCGAGGGCCCTTGGCTGAACTGCCGGCAGATCTGGGCGTGCTCTGAGGCTAAATGAGATAATTTATTCATCTCGGCAAACGCGGAGGGTGTGCGCGAGGGCGGCGGGGAGTGGGGATGAGCCAGACGGGCGAGCAGAACACGCCGTCTGCTGGGGGAGGTGCCCGGCCGGCCACGTGGCCTCTGCGCCCGGCCCGGCTGCCGGGGAGATTGGCCAGGGTGCGAGCTTTGAGCGACACCCTAAGACTGAGTCAGAGGCCCCGTGGCCGGGAGAGGGGTGGGGAGGCATCCCGGGGGGAGGAGCAGGTGGCGCCGGGAGGAGGTGATGTTCGGCTGCGGCTGGAGTAGAGCGATGGGGATGGCACCAGAAAGTTCCGCAGCTGGGCCGAAACCCGCCTGGCTCAGTGGATAGAGTGGACTGAAGGGTCCCAGGTTCGATTCCGGTCAAGGGCATGTACCTTGGTTGCGGGCACATCCCCAGGAGGAGGAGTGTAGGAGGCGGCTGATCGATGTTTCTCTCTCGTCCGTGTTTCTAGCTCTCTATCCATCTTCCTTCCTCTTTGTAAAAATCAATAAAATATGTTTGTTTTTTTTAAAAAAAGGACGTTCCGCAGGGGCCAGTCCTCGAGGGGCTGGAAGCCAGGGAGTCGGGACAGGGTTCAGGAGGCAGTGGGAGCCTCGACGGCACTTGATCGGGGGACTGATGTGAGCCAATGCTGGTTTCAGAGCGGAAAGGCTGCTTGGGGGGAGGCCAGCGGTGGGAATGTCGGTTCCCGCCCCCTGGTGAGCCGCCGTAGCCAAGAGTTGGTTTCCTCATCTGTCGAACGGGGCAATTGTTGTTCTAGGTCGTGGGGTCTGTAATTAGCACAGTAGGGTGAGCATTTGTTCTGGGCCCACAGTCATCTCCTGGGCCCCAGCTGTTACCCCAAATGCTCTGGACTGTGGGGACCGAAGAGATGGGGGGGGTGGGGTTTCGCGGTTGTGCCCGGCCTTGGCACCCGGTGGGTGGCTTTGTGTGGCTTGGAGGGAGGTTTTCTGCCTGGGCTGCCCCAGAGGCTCCTGGCAGCCAAGGGAGTCCCTGTCCTCACCCCCCCCCCCCCATGTTGCCTCAGCTCACAGGCGGAGCCCCTGCTTGTGCCGAGGCCGGGGGCTCGCCAGCAGAGCTCCGGCTCTAGATGAGCAGTGACTCCACCCAGGGGGTCGGTGCTGGGTGAATAAAAGAGGCGCGGGCAGTAGCTCCCCCTCTCACCTCGGGGAGCCAGGGCTCCCTGCTTCCCCACCCACAGCCCCTCCCGGGGGTGGGCCTG
Source organism: Antrozous pallidus (assembly GCA_027563665.1). Classification (NCBI taxonomy): domain Eukaryota; kingdom Metazoa; phylum Chordata; class Mammalia; order Chiroptera; family Vespertilionidae; genus Antrozous; species Antrozous pallidus. The sequence goes on along the minus strand of CM050513.1, from coordinate 116,068,747 downwards.
CCGGTTCCTCCTGTCACCTGGGAATTGCGGCTCCCGGGCCCGGAGCAGCTGGGCTGGGAGTGCTGCCCGCCCGGCTGCCTGCGGCCCGACCCCAGGGGGCCTGGCTGCGGGGGTCCCAGCGCCTCCGGAGATAATTTTCTGACAGCGCTCATCAATTCTGCCGAGAGCCGTCGGCGCTCCCGCAGCCTGTCCCTCGGCGGCGGCAGCTGGTCTGCGTCAAGCCCTCCGCGTCCCGATGACAGAAACGATTCGCGTCAGGCCTCTGCCCCCGAGCCCGTCCGGGGGGGCGGGTCCAGCCAGTTCCGTGTACATCCACGTGCCCTTCAAGTTCATCTCTTGGCCCGTGGGAGAGCGGAGCGGTCTCCTCCCGCATCGGGGTGGCCACGTGGGGCCCTTGGGGGGAGAGCTGGGGGCTCAGGAATGGTGCATCCCGCTGCCCCATCCACCCTGTTGCAGGCACCGTTCTAGGCAGAGTGTGCACACACAGAGCCCTGTGTTGCCCCAGGGTGACACCAGCTGAGCAGGAAGTGCAGGCAGGAGCCCGCCAGGCACGGGGGGCACTGCCCGCGAGGGGACGGCCACGCGGAGGTCCTGGCGAGGGCCAGCTCTGTGTCCACGGCGGGGGTCTGATCGGCTGCGTGAACGGCAGGTGCGGGACTCGTCCGGGGTTAGAGCCAGGGCCCCGGCGGCCCGAGGTGCCAGCGGGTGGGAGGCCGGAGGGGCAGGATTGCAGGTGGAGGTAGATACGGGAGGGGCCTTCCCGGAGGCCGGAGCCGCAGGATGAGACCTGGGCGGTGAGGAGAGAGCACGCAGGCCGGGGCTCAGCTCGCATGTGGGGTCCTCCCTGGTGTGGGCGGGGCTCCCAGGGCCCCTGGTGACCTCACCTGCGTGGCCGAGCACCGTGGGCGCCGTGGGGTCCGCAGCATCGGGGTGGAAGCCCTACTGTGCGTGCATCAGAAGTCCACCTACATCCCAGCAGCCACTTCCACTCATCACAGGCCTACTGCGTGCCAGGCACTGCAGAGCTCCGGGCATAAGTCTCGCGACACCACCCATAGGTGGGCATTGCCACCTACGCCCTCAGAGGTGACGTTGGGGCCAGGGAAGCCGGGCGGCTTGCCCAGGGCCCCCTGCGGTGCAGGGGAGCCAGGCAGGGGGGTCTGTAAGAACCTGGTTGTCCTGAGCATTCCTGACGGGGAGCAGCAGGAACCAGCTGTGCTCCCGAGCCGTGTGGACGTGGGGCGGGGAGCCTGTGGGACGTGGGCACGGGGGGCTGGGTGCCCCGTGCCGCCACTTGCTGCTCAGACACTAGGGACGGGAAGGAGACCCTCTGCGAGCGTCCAGGACCTGCCAGCTCCGGGCTTCCCACGGCAGAGCTGACCACGCGGTTTCAGACGAAGAGCTCGAGCGCAGAGCGGGGACGGGAGGTGATGGGCCTCACAGCGCGGGGAGGGGTGGGGGGGCGGGGGCCACAGCAGCCATGTGTCTGCCCCCGCGGGACACGCAATAAGGCATGAGCAGTAAGCGCAGTGCCCCACACATGCCAGGCCCCGTTGGGGAGGCCCAGGCCAGCCGGGGCACCATCTCTTCCGCTGCGGCCGCGCGGACCCCATTCCCGGGCGGGTCCGGCGGGGCCGTGGCTGCCCGCGGTGTCCGGTGCCAGGCAGGCCGCCTCCTGACCGGGACATAGCCGGTGGTGTCGGCCTCGATGCTCTAACCCCAGTCTCTCGCTCATTCATTCGCCCGTGGTGCCGCCTCCTAGACACCGGAGAGTCTGTCTTCTCGAGGGCCCTGCGCCCGGCAGAAGGCCAGCCACACAGTCCGTCCCCTCCAGGCACCCACTCTGCCAGGTGATCTCAGAGCTTAAGGAGGACCTGCCCCAGTTCTCAGTGTCGTCTTCCCGGGCCTTTGCCTGTTGTTGGAAATGTTACCATCAGGGAGTCCTTCCTTCGGGGCCGCTACTGCCCTGTCCAAGCTCCTCTTCTGAAATGCAAACCCCTCAAGTCCCAGTACCCCCGTGCCCCCCAGGAAGGAGACCCCTTTGGGCCCCAGTTTCTGGGTAACCCATGTGCCTGGGAGGCCCAGGCTGCCTTGTGGGTGCAGGGCTCTGGCTCAGGGATTTGTGGGCAGCGGAGAGGAGGCAGAGGCAGGGGCGCCCGGGACTCAGACCTGGGCTGCAGGCGTTTTTATTTCTGTTTTCCAGGGCAGGGGCTGGAGGTCCCCAGCAGGTTCCCAACTAGGGAGGGGCAGGGACCAGGACTGGGGTGTCTGTAGCTCCCATCCGTGCCCTGTGCCTGCACTCACTCCTGGCGGTCCCTGTCCGCAGGAGCCGGGGCCGCAGAGCCCTCCGCACTCCAGGACCTGCTCTGAGCCCGCAGCCGCCCTCTGCAGCAGAAACACCCGTGTCTCTGATGAGGAAACTGAGGCACGGAGAGGCCAAGGACCTCACCCACGGCCCTCCAGTGGGTGTGTGAGAGTCAGGGCACCCCTTCTTCTCACAAGGCGGAAACGCCAGGCATGGGGGTAGGGTCTCGGCCTGGTCTTGGTCCCGGGAGCTGAGGCGATCAGCAGTCCCTCTCTGCCTCCCTGACCACGTGTCCAGTGGCTGGGACGCCCCCTTCCCCGCCCGGAGCCTTCTGCCGATGGGACAGTGGCAGGTCCCCGAGCAGGCAGGGTCTGGTCCCCCCCCCACCCCGCTTCTTGCGCTCATGTGTCCATCTCCCTGGGAGCCAGCCGTGGACACTGCCCGGCCGCCTCTGGCCAGCGGTGCGGCTCCTCGTTGGTCCCCTCCAGGCTGCTTTCCCAGGTGTCGGCGAGCCGGTGTCCCCCAGGCCGCAGCCGGAAGCTGAGCTAAACTCAAGACGACGGCTCTCCGGCTCATCACTGCCGGCGGCCACTCTGCCGGAGGAGAGGGCGGGGGCGGGCCGGCGGCTGAGGGTCCCGGCCTCTCCCGGGACTCCCTGCGGCCTCCGACCATTGCTCCCGGCCCTGGAACTGGCAGGGCGACCCGGGCTTGGCAGCCTCGTGGGCTCAGGCTCCTGCCCCGGCCGCCCACTGCTCTCGGGGGTCGCCCGCCCGCACAGCCCCCGTCCTGTGCGCCATCGCACGCTGCCCCCCGTCGTCTCGTTCCGGGAGATCAGGCCGCGCTTCCTCCCACCGCCGCCGCGTCCACTCTGCCTGGAACGTTCTGCCCCTGCTCGGCCCCCCTCTCTCCGCCAGTGCCCGCTGTTGGGGTCTGGCTGGAACACCGCTCGGCGCCCCCCACCCCCGCCGCCTCCTGCCGCCGCCGATGGCCTCGGGACCGCTCCCTCTCCTGCCGACCCCCCCGGGCAGCGGGAGCCGACGGGTTATTTATGGGGTTCTCTGTTACTGTGCGTCGCCCTCGCCAGCCCTGTGGCCGCAGCCACATTCGCCTTGTTTCCCACGGAGCCCCCGCACGTGGTCCTCAGCAGGCCCGCAGCAAATGTTGGGTGAATGAATGTGACACCACTGCTGTTGCTCTCATTTGAGACGTCTCTGTGTCCCACGGCCCGTGGTCGGCAAACCGCGGCTCGCGAGCCACAGGCGGCTCTTGGGCCCCTGGAGGGTGGCTCTTCCACAAAACACCACGGCCTGGGCGAGTCTGTTTGGAAGAAGTGGCGTTAGAAGAAGTTTAAGTTTTTAAAAGTTTGGCTCTCCAAAGAAATGGGAGTCGTTGCACTGTTGATATTCGGCTCTGTTGACTAATGAGTTTGCCCACCACTGCCCACGGCCACTGGCATAAGTTCAAGGCCTGCGAGGTCCAGCTGAAACAACTTCCCGTCTGGAGTTTCCTCCTTGTGTGTTCCCTCTACTCGGTAAACTCCTATTGATCCTTCAAAACCCCAACAAGCACCACCTTCCCTCTGGCTGCCCAGGCAGGGTCGGCTCTGCCCTCTGCTCCCGCTGCTGCGGGCGCCAGGTCCGGGCCGGCCCGGGGAGGCGGGCTGGGCGGGCTGGCGATTAGCGTGGAGTCAGCTCTGCAGACAGCACCCTGGTGGCGGTAAAGCCAAACCCCATCCCAACCGTTTTCTTGTCACACCCTCGCCATCGCACCGCGGGGTGCCGGCGTTACCCCGTCTGACCGGCCGCGTCAGCAGGGCTGAGAGGTGGTGTGACTCCCCCGTCCAGGAAAAGCTGGAGTGGAACTCTCGTCGCTGCCCCTACTTTCACTGAGGGGCGAGTGAGGGCCGAGGGGGCGGGGGGGGGGAGAGTTATATTCTCCGGCTAAGCGGGAACCAGAGGGCCACTGGCCCAGGGCACCGGGCGGGGAGGCCCGGTGTGCAGCGGGGCAGAGGGGTGGAGGCTCAGGAGCCGGGGGCAGACGGGTGGGAGGGGAGGGGAAAGGGGGGAGGCCTGGAGGCTCAGGAGCCTGGGGCAGCCGGGTGGGAGGGGAGGGGAAAGGGGGGGGGGCCTGGAGGCCAGGCCAGGAGCCTGGCCAGCCCCGATGGGAGGGGAGGGGAAAAGGGGGGAGGCCTGGAGGCTCAGGGGCCTGGGCCAGCCCCGATGGGAGGGGAGGGGAAAGGGGGGAGGCCAGGAGGCCTGCCGGGGGCCTGGGGCGGACTGAGGCTCCCGCATGTGGCCTGTGCCTGTGGTCCTGGCGCGTGGCCACTGTGGGTTTGGTTTCTGGCGGCTTCCAGTGCACGGCCCGCTTGTCCCCGTTTGCCGTTTCCGCTGGGCCAGCCCCTCTGGCCTCCTGGCTGGCGGTGCGGGGGGCTGGGAGTGTGCTGTCTGCACCCTGGGGAGAGGGGAGAGCGAGTCCGTGCCTGTCCCCCAGGGTTTGCTGGGTCCCCGCCACCTGTCATATTTACAGAATGGACATGCGCCACATCCCTTTCCCGTCAGGTTCGGGCCGCTCTCAGAGGCTCACGGTCCATGTTTCCCACGGGGTCCCCCGGCCGGCGGTCTGGGCCCCCGACACGGCCCCCGGCCGGCGGTCTGGGCCCCCGACACGGCCCCCGGCCGGCGGTCTGGGCCCCCGACACGGCCCCCGGCCGGCGGTCTGGGCCCCCGACACGGCCCCCCGGCCGGCGGTCTGGGCCCCCGACACGGCCCCCGGCCGGCGGTCTGGGCCCCCGACACGGCCCCCGGCCAGCATCTGGGCCACGGGCCCTCCCGTGTCCGTCAGCCTCCACACCGATGCTCTCCTGGGTACACTTCGGGAGTCCAGCCCACCTCACCCTCACCTCTGCCCTGCCCAGTAGGGCCGGGGTGCCCCCATTCTCAGGGATGGAAACTGAGGCTCAGAGAGGGCAAGTAACAGTGTGCGATTACCCAGCCAATGAGGTGGAAGCAGGATTGGGACCCAAGTCAGCCGACTCCACAGCCCTGCTCCTGCCCCAGCAGCCCCCCCCCCCAGGGTCCCCCCTCCTCTAGTCCCCTCTGCTGAGTAAAACAGCCACCCTCCCCAGGCCCACCGGAGGGCCCAGCCCAATTCTGGCGCATGGCAGAGGCTCGGTGTCCCCCCTCCCCCTCCCCCTCCCTTCTTCCCTCCCTCCCTCTCTCCTCCCTCTCTCTTTCCTCTCCCCCTTCCCCCTCCGTCCCTCCCTCCCTCTCTCCCTTCCTCTCTCTCTTTCTTTCCTCCTTCTCTCTTTCCTCTCCCCCTCCCCCCCTCCATCCCTCCCGCCCTCTCTCCTTCCTCCCAGGTGCTCGGTGTCCCCCCTCCTCCTCCCTCTCTCCCTCCCTCCCTCCCGCCCTCTCTCCTTCCTCCCAGGGGGTCGATGCCCGCCCTCCACCTCAGGCCCCTTCTAGGCACTGGGCGCCCGCAGAGAGGTTGATGCCCAGGCTCTGGGGTTGGAGGTCATGGCTTCACTCTCACCAGCTTTGCAACCTCTGGTGCATTTCCTCTTTGAACCTTAGTTTCTTCATCTGTGAAATGGGGCGACATCAGTGCAGGTCCCCCGGGTTGTCGTTGGGACTGAGTCCATTTGTGTAAAGTGCAGAGAACAGTACCCGGCACATAGTAGGCCCTCTCTCCACGTCACGTGTTCCTGTCTCCAGCCCCGGCTTTCAGGGGCCCCCTCCTCCAGGAAGCCCTCCCAGATCCTCCGGCTGCAGAGCGGCTCCCTCCTCTGTGCTCCTGCCCACTCGCTCCATGTTCCAGCCCGAGGGTCAGGGGGTTCCCTGTCAGACTGTCGGCACCTCGGGGGCCGGAGCTGCCCCCACAGCCCTCACCCTGCACCCTGCCACCAGACCAGGGCTCTGCCCATAATAGACACTTAATACATGTTTATGGAATTGAATTAACGATAAAATGAGATAATGGCCTGGAAGGAGCCCGAGTTGTTAGGAGGGAATGCACCGCGTAAAACCAGGCGTATTTTTTTAAGCAGATTAATCTGGTCCTAACTCATTCTAATAGCCTGCGCCCCTATTGGCCACGGCCATTATAATAACATACAGCCGGGGCCGGGGAGCTGGGAGATAGCGGCGCTTCAGACTCAGCCTGCGGGGATCCCACGGCGGGCTGTGTCGCCCCCCCTCCGGCATTCCTGGCGGCTGGGCCCGCCCGGGGTCACACAGCCGGTGGGGGCGGGGCAGGGAGAGTGAGGAGACCCCGGCTCAGAGAGGCCGGGGGCCTCGTGAGACACACAGCTACGGGAGCCTGGGCTGGCCCCCGAGGCCTGGTCTGCAAGGGGGCAGCTCCCTCGCATTGGATGGGTGGTGCCAGGGCCCAAGGGTCCGGTTCTGATCGGGGGCGGGGGGGGCTCTCCCCTCAGCACCTCACCTCCCTCTCAGATGGGAAGTCAAGGTTAATGCCTCAGAATGGACACACCCTAGAGGAGGAGATGGAGCCGGCGTCAGCCATGCACACCTCAGTCTGAACGCACGTCCCGGGAGACAGAGCCGGTATCAGCCATGCTCACCTTAGTCTGAACGCACGTCCCGGGAGACAGAGCCGGTATCAGCCATGCACACCTTAGTCTGAACGCACGTCCCGGGAGACAGAGCAGAGCCGGTGTCAGCCATGCTCACCTTAGTCTGAACGCACGTCCCGGGAGACAGAGCCGGTGTCAGCCATGCTCACCTTAGTCTGAACACACATCCCGGGAGACAGAGCAGAGCCGGCGTCAGCCATGCACACCTTAGTCTGAACGCACGTCCCGGGAGACAGAGCCGGTGTCAGCCATGCTCACCTTAGTCTGAACACACGTCCCGGGAGACAGAGCCGGTGTCAGCCATGCTCACCTTAGTCTGAACACACATCCCGGGAGACAGAGCCGGGTGTCAGTCATGCTCACCTTAGTCTGAACACACATCCCGGGAGACAGAGCAGAGCCGGCGTCAGCCATGCTCACCTTAGTCTGAACGCACGTCCCGGGAGACAGAGCCGGTGTCAGCCATGCTCACCTTAGTCTGAACACACGTCCGGGAGACAGAGCCGGTATCAGCCATGCTCACCTTAGTCTGAACACACGTCCCGGGAGACAGAGCCAATGTCAGCCATGCTCACCTTAGTCTGAACGCACATCCCGGGAGACAGAGCAGAGCCGGCGTCAGCCATGCTCACCTTAGTCTGAACGCACGTCCCGGGAGACAGAGCCGGTGTCAGCCATGCTCACCTTAGTCTGAACACACGTCCCGGGAGACAGAGCCGGTATCAGCCATGCTCACCTTAGTCTGAACACACGTCCCGGGAGACAGAGCCAATGTCAGCCATGCACACCTTAGTCTGAACGCACGTCCCGGGAGACAGAGCCGGCGTCAGCCATGCTCACCTTAGTCTGAACGCACGTCCCGGGAGACAGAGCCGGTGTCAGCCATGCTCACCTTAGTCTGAACGCACGTCCCGGGAGACAGAGCCGGTGTCAGCCATGCACACCTCAGTCTGAACGCACATCCCGAAAGGCTGGGATCTGTGGGCCGTGGGGGAAGAGACACGGGCTGGCTCCTGTCAGCCTGGGCGGGGCCGCAGAACTCAGGGCCTGGCTGCAAAGTCGCCCTTCCCAGCGGCCACGGGCGTCGCCCTCGATCCAGACAGCAGGCGGGCGGCCAGGAACTCGGTTTGATTACGGAAGAGGCTTGTCCTCCCTCCCAGGCTAGGAGGACAGCTGTGACTTGGCGACTCCGTGCCACTGGCCAGATGCAAGTTGTAGCTACCGACGGGCCCTCCTCAGTTCAGCTCAGGCAACTCTGCCACCACCAGGTCCCACTGCCGCCACCAGATCCCACTGCTGCCAGATCCCACTGCCGCCGCCAAGTCCCACTGCCGCCACCAGATCCCACTGCCGCCGGATCCCACTGCCACCAGATCCCACTGCCACCACCAGATCCCACTGCCACCACCAGATCCCACTGCCGCCGGATCCCACTGCCACCGCCAGATCCCACTGCCGCCAGATCCCACTGCCGCCGGATCCCACTGCCGCCGGATCCCACTGCCGCCACCAGATCCCACTGCCGCCGGATCCCACTGCCGCCGGATCCCACTGCCACCACCAGATCCCACTGCCGCCGGATCCCACTGCCGCCAGATCCCACTGCTGCCAGATCCCACTGCCGCCACCAGATCCCACTGCCGCCACCAGATCCCACTGCCGCCACCAGATCCCACTGCCGCCGCCAGATCCCACTGCCGCAGATCCCACTGCCACCACCAGATCCCACTGCCATCACCAGATCCCACTGCTGCCAGATCCCACTGCCATCACCAGATCCCACTGCCATCACCAGATCCCACTGCCGCCAGATCCCATTGCCATCACCAGATCCCACTGCCGCCAGATCCCACTGCCGCCAGATCCCACTGCCGCCACCGGAGCCCACTGCCGCCCCAGATGGCTTCGGTTGGAAACCAGCCTGCCCCCCTCATCGCCAGCCCCGTGGCCTCATGAAACAGCCCCAGTGGCCTCATGCCGTGGCTCTGAGGACTTCCTGGGTGAAGACACCCAGCACAGCCCCAGGCCTGGGTGCAGCCCAGGGAGCCCCAGACCCTCTCTCATTCCCCCACCAGCCTCTGTGGAGCCCAGCCCCTGGGGAGGGAAGATACGGGGTGGGGGTGTCTCCTGCTTTTTATTTAACCCACGGGGTTCTTCGGGCCACAGGAGCCCGCTGAGTGCCTGGTGATCAGAGGGGATGTGGGGATAAGGAAGCTGGAAATCCCCCAGTTCGGAGGTGCCTGGGAGGGGCCACCCACACCTCCCCCACCCCCCCCGCCCCCCGCCATTGCTTCTCACCTGCTCCCAGCAGGCAGGTTCCCCAGCTGCTGGCCCAGCCTGGCGGGCGGCGGCGGCTTTCACCGGCCAGCGCGCCTCGTTTCTTGGAAGGAGAAATTGCAGGTGGCGACTCGTAATTTCCCAGGCTTCTCCCTTTCATTAATTTCTCCCCGCAAAATGGAGCCGTTCTGCTGAGCCGGGGAATTGGCAGCGCGCGGCTGCGGGGGGCGGGGGCGGCGGCCGCTGTGCTCCGCTGTGTGTCGCCCCGGCCCCGGCCACAGGTGCATGTGGTGCTCGGACTGGCTTGCCGAGCCCATTGGGGCTGGAGAGTCGGCTCAGTCCGCCCTGTGCTCTCGGTCTGTCCCAGCGGGGGGGGGGGGGGGGGGGGGGGGGGGTGCGGATCTGCCAGGGTCCGCCTTCGCCGTCAGTGAGGGGACAGGGGTCTCTGAGCCCCCAGGGCACCCCGACTCTGTCTGATTCCCGCGGGTAAGCATCTCTCCTGAGGGCCCTTCCTGCCCCTTAGCTGAGTGCCCGGAGGGCAGGCCCCTGTGAGGGCGCACGAGTGGGGGTGTCTGCCCGCAGGCGCCATGTGGGCCTCGGGGCTCCCGGCCACGTGGGGGTGGAGGGCAGACGGCACGCGTGTCTCAGGGTCATTGCCAGGCGGTACGGAGACTCGGGGATGGGCAGCCTGGGAGGCCTGCTCTGGAAGGATGGATGCTTCTGGAAGGATGGCTGCGGGAGGGACAGAGGCTCCCTGGTCCTGGGACAACATGTGCCGAGGAGCAGGGACCCGACCAGCCTATCACCCCAAAGTGGTCGGTGCAGCTGCTGCGGGGGAAGGACGTGGACGGCGGGACCGAGCCGGGTATCCACTGGGCCAGGGGTTCGGTCTCGCCCCGGACCCGGGAGACCCAGGAAGAGGAGCACTTTTGCGGGGGGAGGCCCCGTCAAGAGGAAGCAGCAGTCCCTGCCCACCCAGTTAGGGGGCGGCCAGCGCCCGCCCGGGCTCACCGCAGTGCGGGTCTCCCCGGGGCCGGGCTCGCCTTTGCTCGGTTGGTTTCGGCGCCTGTGGCTCTGCGTTGGGCCTGGGGACCCAGCGGGGGCGCCTGCGGCTCCGGCTCTGTCCTGGGCGACCGGGGGAGGGTCCCCGTGCGCCCCGGGTTCCTCACGCGTGGCCTCCGTGGGTCTCTGAGCCTCTGAGTGACGTCCCGGTTCAGAAAGAGCGCAGCCACCGAGACCAGACCCGGGCACGGCCCTGGCAGGACCTGGGGGGGGTGGGGGCAGCGGGGATCCAGGGATGCCGTTCCAGGCCTGGACCGGGGAGAGGGGCAGGGCCCTCTCCTGTGTGGGGTGATGGGGGCAGTGTCCTCTCCTGTGTGGGGTGATGGGGGCAGTGTCCTCTCCTGTGTGGGGTGATGGGGGCAGTGCCCTCTCCTGTGTGGGGTGATGGGGACAGTGCCCTCTCCTGTGTGGGGTGATGGGGGCAGGGCTGTCTCCTGTGTGGGGTGATGGGGGCAGTGTCCTCTCCTGTGTGGGGTGATGGGGACAGTGTCCTCTCCTGTGTGGGGTGATGGGGACAGTGTCCTCTCCTGTGTGGGGTGATGGGGGCAGTGCCCTCTCCTGTGTGGGGTGATGGGGGCAGCGTCCTCTCCTGTGTGGGGTGATGGGGACAGTGTCCTCTCCTGTGTGGGGTGATGGGGGCAGGGCCCACCCCGTTTTATGGACGTGGCTGAGAGCTTCCCTGGGCGGAGGGGGCTGGCACCTGGTTCACATGCCACCAAGACCCCCCGAAGCCGGGGTTCTGATGTGAGTCCAGGGGGTCCGTCGTGGACATAACAGGGCACAGAGAATGGGAGGCTCCGTGGGAAGGGGGGTTGGGGCAGGCAGGGCCCAGGACCCAGGGTGAAATGTGACTCCCGTCCCCAAGTCCCCAAGCCCAGAGCTCTCCCCTCTGTCAGGCCCCTGACCCCGCCCAGCCCCTCCTGGACACCGGGCCCCACCTGCCTCCCCCATCCTGCTTTGGTTTCAGTTTGGGGGGTGGGGGGGCCTGGAGTGCAGCTTTGATCTCTCGGTAATGAGAACCCAGATGGGATCTCGGCCTGAGGGGTGGGGTGCGGCCTGCTTTGTGTCAGCCTGAAATACGGCTCCATCGCACCGAACCTCACAGGACCCTACCTCGGGGCTGCGGGAGCAGCTTTGATTGTGACCGGGGGCTCCCTGGCCCCCTGGCCTGGGCCTGGCTGCTCTGGTGTGTGGTCTGCCCGGCCGGGGCGAGGGCCTCTCCGCACTGTCCCCCCCTTTCCTTCTATTCCTCCCCCTTTCCCTTTCTCCACTTCCCCCCTCCCCCGCCCCTCTCTTTCCCTTTCTCCATTTCCTTCCTCCCCTCCCCCTTTCCCTTTCTCCATTTCTCTCCTCCCCTCCCCCTTTCCCTTTCTCCATTTCCCTCCTCCCCTCCCCCCTCTTTCCCTTTCTCCATTTCCCCTCCCCTCCCCCTCTTTCCCTTTCTCCATTTCCCTCCTCCCCCTTTTCCTTTCTCCATTTTCCTCCTCCCCTCCCTCTTTCCCTTTCTCCATTTCCCTCCTCCCCTCCCCCTTTTCCTTTCTCCATTTCCCTCCTCCCCTCCCCCCTCTTTCCCTTTCTCCATTTCCCCTCCCCTCCCCCTCTTTCCCTTTCTCCATTTCCCTCCTCCCCTCCCCCCTCTTTCCCTTTCTCCATTTCCCTCCTCCCCTCCCCCTTTCCCTTTCTCCATTTCCCTCCTCCCCTTTTCCTTTCTCCATTTCCCTCCTCCCCTCCCCCTCTTTCCCTTTCTCCATTTCCCTCCTCCCCTCCCCCCTTTCCCTTTCTCCATTTTCCTCCTCCCCTCCCCCTTTCCCTTTCTCCATTTCCCCCCTCCCCTCCCCCCTTTCCCTTTCTCCCATTTGCCCCCTCCCCTCCCCCCTTTCCCTTCTCTCTTTCCTCCCCTCCCCCCTCTTCCCCTTTCTCCATTTCCCCCCTCCCTTACCCCCTTTCCCTTCTCTCTCCTCCCCCTTCTCTTCCACTTTCCCTCCTCCTCACAATTCCCTCCCTGCCCTCCCCGTCTAGGCTCCCCTCCTCCCCGTCCTCCCCCCTTTGGCCTGAGCCTCCTCCAAGCTGCGCACACCGGTCACCCACTCATGCCCGGGCAGCCAGTCCCCTTTCGCCCTCGCCAGAGGCTGACTGCGAGGAGAGGGGTTCGAGGTGTGGACGGGCCCAGGCGGCCTGGGACTGATCCCCGCTCTCCTGCTCAGCAGCAAGTTAACCAGCAAGTGAGGTGAACTGTGCAGCCAGGCCCTCATCTGGAAAACGGGGTGCGGGGCGGGGGGGGGACAGCTGCCTGAGGAGGTGTCTGCAGACTCGGGGAGTCGCTGTGCAGGGGGCCGGGCTTCTGCGCGCTGAGCTGTGTCTGTGTGGCCCGGGCGTGGGCACCTCGCTGAGCCTGTCCCCTCCTCGGTGCCAGCGCGGCTCCCCCCGCTCCCGGGGGCCGGCGGGGAAAAGACAGCCGGTGCAGCGGCCGCGTGGCTCCTGGGGTCGCGGTCCCCTCCAGGCGGGGCCAGGCCGGGCTGAGGCCCGATCCCAGCGCGGGGCGGCCATAGGCAGCCGGTCCCCGACTCTCATCACGGGTGCTCCATCCCTCCCTCCCTCTCTGAGCCCGATAAGAAGATGTTTTTAAAATGCCTGCGGGGAGGGCGCTGTGTGCTCGGTGGTGTATGGCGGGGAGCCTGGGGGGGCCTGGGGGAGCCTGGGGGACCTAGGGGGGCCTGGGGGAGTCTGGGGGAGCCTGGGGGGCCTGGGGGAGTCTGGGGGGCCTGGGGGGGCCTGGGGGAGCCTGGGGGGACCTAGGGGGGGCCTGGGGGAGTCTGGGGGAGCCTGGGGGGCCTGGGGGAGCCTGGGGGGCCTGGGGGGACCTGGGGGAGCCTGGCTGCGGCCAGGCCATGGGCAGTGCCAGTTTCCTTCCTTTTCCTTTCCTTCTCCTCTCCCTCCTCTGTGCCCCCCCCCCCCCCCGGGAGCAGGGGCAGTGGCCGAGGCCTGGCCGTCGTGACCTTGGAAAAGGGAGTGGGGTGGCCGGCGGGTGGGGTGGAGCTCCTTGGGGATGGAGATGGGGCTCAGGAGACCCAGTTCCGCCAGTGCCTGCCCAGGGCTGGCACGTGGTAGAGATTGGGGTGCCAGGGGTGAAGACAGCGCCCGTGGTTTCCCTCAGCGCCCGCCCTCAGGGGTCCACGGCCGAGACTGAGAGGAGGCCCTCACTCCGCGGACCCTCTCCCCGGACCCTCTCCCCGGACCCTCTCCCCGGGACCTCGAGCTTTGTCCCCGTGGCCGGAGCACCCCTTCCACAGACCCCGACTGTGGCTCACCAGCCTCCGCGCAGTCCTGGCCTCAGTTTCCCCATTTGGCAAAGCCTGGCGTTACTTAGTGGCCTGGCGGCTTCTGCTGAGTGCGAGGTACCGCCCAACCCCCCAGACATGGCCCTTCCCCGCTGTCCCCTCAGCTGCCCCTCCGATGCCCGCTCCTGGTCAGGGTTACCGCTGGGTCCCCCAGCAGCTCCTCTCCCAGGGCCCTTCCTCGGGGGCTCAGGGGAGGGACTTGCCCGGGGCCGTTGGGGGCCCTGACCAGAGGTGGGGCGGCCCACCAGCCGAGGGGCTGTGCACCCCGGAAAGTTCTTCCTTGGAAGTGAACCCCGCAGGAGCAGCTGCCCCCTGTGCAGGTTCTGCAGGTAGAAAAGGGGTGCCTCCAGACCCCCTCCCATCAGCACCCGTTTTTACCCCCCCCCCCGTGCTCCTGCCCCCCGCCCCCGCTTAGGGCACCCGCTGCTCTCCCCCCCCCACCGTGGCGTCCTGGGGCAGCCCCGCCCTCACCTGCAGGGGCTCCTGCTCAGAGGGGCCAGGCCAGCTCGGGCGGAGCCCCTGCCCGCCGTGCAGGCCCCCTGGTGGTGGTGTTCGCTCCCCGGGCCCCGGGGACAGGCCCCTCCTCTGCCCGCCTGGCCTGGCACGGAGAGGTGCTCAGGGAATACTTGTCAGGTGCCCGGGGCGGGAGCGAGTGACCCCAGAGCGGCACTGCCAGCCCCCTCCTGAGACCCCCCACAGGTCTGAGCCTCGCCCTGGTCACACCCCTCCAGGGCCTGGCTCCCCCCTCCAGACAGGGCCGGACTCAGAGTGTGGTCTTCGAGGCTCCCCGCATCACCCACCCGGCCTCCCTCAGCCACCGTGCCCGTCCGCTCCTGCCCCCGCCCGGATTCTCTGCCCTGCCCTGGGGCACCGGGGAGACGCCACAGAGGCAGCCGCTCCCCCTGGAAGCTCCCCCCCCCCCCCCCCGTCCGGGCCTGACGGTGAGGGGCCGTGGCAGCCGGTGGCGCGGAGAGAGTGGGTGAGGGGTGACTGAGGGCGCAGCCTTGAGAAGTGGGCAGGGACGGGGCTGAGTGAAGGCGGGGCTACCCTCCCCGCCACTGCCCTCTGCCCGCCCCCCACTGCCAGCCTGGGCGCCCAGACCTCCGTGTCTGGCCTTGCCCCTGGTGCCCGTCCTGTGGCCTGAAACAAGCCCCTGTCTCTCGGGGCCTCAGTTTCCCCACCTGGGATACAGCAGGGCGGAGCCCTTCGGACCACGGTCCTGGCCCCGAATCGGGACGTGCTCTCGTCGGCCCATGTGGCCTTTTCTTTTCTCCTTGTTTTTATTTTATTTCAGTTTCTCATTTGCGCCACTGCTGAAAAGAGGAAGCGTTCGCCTCACACCCAGACTGCCGGCCTGGCTGGGCGAGGCCGCCGGTCCTGCCCGGCCTCACACCCGCTCCGCCACGTGGCTCCGGGCCACCTGCCCGCCGACCGGCCGACCGGAGGCCTCGGCTCCCTGGCCGGCTCCTGGGCGGGAAGGGCTGCAAACCTGCCTTGCTACAAAGCTGACGGCACCCCCACGCCTAACACTGCCGGCAGCCCGCCGCGTTTTCCCGTTCTCAGCAGCCCCTGGCACGTGACCGCTCTGCTCTGCGCAGGGGAAGCTTTGATGTTGCCTGTTCAGCGCGCCCCTCCCCCCTCCTCCCTCCTTCCCTGCCTTCCCTCCTCTCCTCCCCCTGTCCTCCCCTCTCCCCTTTTCATTTTTCCTCCTACCTCCTCCTCTCCCCCCCCCCACTTCCTGCTCCCCTTTCTCTCCTCTCCCTCCTCCCCGCCTCCTCCTCCCTCTTCCCCTCCACTTCCACCTCTGCTGTCCTCAGTCCCCTGCTCCTCTGGGTACCTGCTGATTGCCCTGTCACCCCCACATCACCTGGCCTGGGGACAGGCCTGGCGGTCGCCCAGGGGGTTGAACTTGGGGGGGGGGTGCTGTGGGGGGAGAAGCAGCGGCGTGAGTGGCCGGCTGGAGAGAACAGGAAGGGGTTACTGGTGGCTGCGGGTCGTGTCCACTGTGTCCTCCGCGGATAAGCTCTCACCTCGCTCCTGGGCGACCGCCGCAGGGGGGGGGGGGTGTCTCAAGACCGAGCTGCCTAGTTCAGAGCTGCACCTTTGTCTCCTGGGGGTAAACTGAGGCCTCGGGCATTGAAGACCCACTGGGAGAAGCGGGGAGGGGAGAGGGGACTGGGAGGGAGGAGAGAAGGGATGGAAGAGTGGGCAGTGCAGAGAGCAGAGGGGTGCAGGTGGGAGGCTGTGGGGGAGGAGATGGGGAGGGAGTGCTGGGATCACCTGGGAGGGCTGGACCCCCCAGTGCCCGCCCCCCACAGCAGGAACCCTCCCTGCCCTCCTGTTGCCGCTGCCCACTTGGGGGGAGTATTTCCTGGGTCTCCAGTCTATGGCCCTGGGGCCTTGCATGGGCCCCTCCCCCGCCCCCCCCCCCCCGCCCCTCCCAAGCCTTCTGAAGGCTGGATGCCCAGGCCGCACCCAGATCTGCCGGGACTTCTCCCAGCCCCAGGGCGGGCGGTGGGGGTGGCTCCCTGCGGCCAGGGTCACGCACAGCAGGGCTCCTCTGGGGGCCAGGGCTCGGGGCTGGCTGGTGCTGGACTGGCTGGAGGAGGGTGCTCTGTGCTGAGGCGCGGGGGGATGGGAGGGTAGGGGAGGTGGGGGGACGGGGCAGCTGCCGCCAGCCCCCGGCTCCGGCCTGCCCCTGCTCTACTTTCTGTGGTTAAATCTGTGCCCCTGGCAGGCATGCCCATGGAGGCCAATGGGGAGACGGAAGCAATTAGGGCAAAACCGTGAACTGTGCCAGCCGGCCAGAGGGCCCCCCCCCCCCGGGTGCCCAGCCCTCACGGGGGTGCTGCACACTGTCCCACAGGAGCCCAGGCTCAGAGAGGCGCTGAGACTCACACGGGCACACACGGGCCCTCCTCTGCCCCTCCACCTTCCCCCGGTCAGGGCGCCTTTGGTGTCCGGGCAGGAGGGCCCAGGGCACACGTGAGTGACATCAAAGGGCCTTTAGCAGCTTTTGCCCGCCTCCCGTGTGGCGCCTGCATCTGCCCGCTTTCCCGCCTCCCCTGGCTCCCGGTGCCTCCTCCCCTGCACCTGGCAGAGTCAGCCCTCCCCCCTCTCCAGACCCTCTGCCGTCCACACTGTCCGCCCTCCCCCCTCTCCAGACCCTCTGAACCCCACACTGTCCACCCTCCCCCCTCTCCAGACCCTCTGCCGTCCACACTGTCCGCCCTCCCCCCTCTCCAGACCCTCTGCCGTCCACACTGTCCGCCCTCCCCCCTCTCCAGACCCTCTGCCGTCCACACTGTCCGCCCCCCCCCCTCTCCAGACCCTCTGCCGTCCACACTGTCCGCCCTCCCCCTGCTGCTGGCTGGGAGCCGAGCTGCGGCTCTGAGCTGGGAGTCACACACACACCGCCGCCGCCAGGGGTCCGGGAACCTGGGAACGGGCGTCTGGGGCCTCGGGACCCTGGTCTGCACCCTCATCACCGGTGGCCTTGGGGGAGTGGCCGTCCCTCTCTGGGCTGTGGGAGCGGGTCCATGGCAGTACCTTCCCCACAGGTTTGCTCTGACCCGAGTGAGACCAGGCATCGTCTGGAAAGCCAGCAGCACTTGGCACACATGTGAGCCGCTGGCTGAGGACGCCGAGCCTGGCACATGCTTGCCACGCCTGCAGCCCTTCCTGTGACACCGTGAACCGGGACTGCTGGGCCCGGCCTGGCGGTCTGGCTGGTGGGGGGACCGAGGCCAAGTCTTTCCCTGGACCCGGGGCCAAGAGAGAGGCTCACGGGCCCCGGCCAGTAGCTCGGCTGGTTGGAGCATCTTCCCGGGCACCAGGAAGTGCCGGGTTTGACTCCTGATCAGGGCACACACCTGGGTTGTGGGTTCAATCCCCGGTGGGGGCATATACAGAAAGCAGCTGGTCAATTTCTCTCTCTCTCTCTCTCTCTCTCTCTCCTTTCTCTCCTTTCCGTTATATATATTTAAAAAATCAGTAAAATCTTTTGAGAGAGAGAGAGAGAGAGGCCGACCCACACGGGAGATGGGTCTGCACGTGTCTGAGCTCCTTGGCCCGTGCGTGTCCCTGTCTACCTTGCGTGGGGGGCGGGGGAGAGGCTGGCCTGAGTCTCAAGGCCCGGTTGTGGGGTTTCACGGTGGGCCCTCCGGCCCAGCTGCACCACAGGAGGCGCCTGCAGGAAAGGGCCTCCACCTCCTGGGGCCATTCCTGTCGCTTGATGGACATGACCCCCCCACACACACCCCCATTCAGGCACACGGCCCCTGCCCAGGCCTGTTTCTCCGGTCAGCTCTGCAGCGTGGTCTGATGGCCCCGAGCCGCCTGGCTGGCTGAGCAGAGTGGGCACCAGGCCTGCCCGAGCCAGAGCAGTGGCGAGGTTGGCACACGGGGAGCCACACTGCACAGGGAGGGCAGCGATCGCACGTCCCCCCCCGCCCCCGGGAGTCGGCGCAGGAGCACATAGCACCTGGCACGGACTGCGTGCCTGCTGAGTGTCAGCTGTGGTTGGTGCTGTTTTTATGATTATTTGACTTGAAAGCTCCCCTGCTCCCTGTGCTGCTTCCACACCAGCGAAGGGCTGAGCAGAACAAACGGGGCCGGGGCCTCCGGCCCCTCCCGGCGAGGGCACGTCCGTCTCTGGGCCTTGCCGGCGGCTGGAGCCCTGGCAGCGTTGGCAGTGAGCAGCGTGGCCCGGTCCCGTGGCCTGGCCGGGGCTGCATCCAGGGGCGGGGGTCCTGGCCCTGCCTGGCCGGCCTCCCAGCTGACAGCTCAGGCACTGGGAGCTGGCTGCCAGCCAAGCGGCCTCCTCTCTCTGCTGGCTGGCATCCCGGGCCCGCTGCCAGGGGGCCGGCTGGTGGGCAGCGGGGCTGCGATCCCAGCCAGGAGGCTCAAGGCAGGTCCGGGTGTTGGGGCTTCCAGCCGCCTGCCCCCCCCCGTCCCCCCACACCCTGCCCAGGGGCCCTCAGGAGCCAGGCCCAGCTGTGCTGGCTCTCAGCTCTGCCCCCCCAAGCTGGCACCTCTGCAGAGCGGGGGAGAGCCGATTCGCAGGGAAAAGCACAGCCGGGCAGGGGGCCCACAGGACGAGCTGAGCCTCCCGCAGCCTCTACTTCCTCATCTAGAGAACGGAGCCACTTAAGCTCCGTGGCCTGTCTTACGGGGCAGCATTCCGCAGCGCTCACTGAGCACCCGCGTGTCCAGGGCCATGCGGGGCTGTGCGGGGGGGGGGGGGGGTTAGGGGGGGGGCCAAAGGATGCAGCATCCCGTCAGCCGTGGCCCGGCAGGGGGATGGGTTGGTGATGGTGGTGGTGATGTTGCTAGGCAACAGCAAGCACTCGCCAGGCCCTGTTCTGAGTGCCCTACAAACGGGCCGGCCCGTTTTACAGACGAGGAAACGGACCCCCACATTCGCGCAGCCGGTGCGTGGCTGGGGCAGGATCTGAACCCCAGCAAACTGGCTTGAGAGTCCAGACCTCAGTGATGTCGAGGGTCCGAGTGCTGAGGGCGGCCGGTCACTGGTGGGGAGCTGGGCTCCGCCGGGAGCCGGGAGGCTGACTCGGGAGGGGTTGGGGCAGCCGCTCAGGGCCTTGGACAGAGGAGACTGCGGCTGGGAATTCAAGGAGGGCTTCTCGGAGGAGGTGTTCCTTGGGCTGTGACCCGAACGACACAGACCGGTTCTGTAAAAACACAGGGAAGGGCGTCCCAGGGAGAGGGAACAGCCAGGGCGAAGGTCCTGAGGCAGAAACGGGCTTGGCGAGTTGGGAGGAGCAGAAGGCAGGCGCCTGGTTCAGCAAGGGCAGAGTGGGCGAGGCCAAGGAGGGCAGGGCGGGCTCCCAGGGGGTGGGAGGAGTTTGGGGTTCCTCTGGGGCAGAGGCAGCCCCGCGTGGCCCTTCAGGTGTTCTGAGGGAACATGTGGGCCAGGGTGGGAGTCCTGGCTGGGGCGCTGGGCCTTCCTGCAGCGCCTCCCCCTCCCCCGTCACGTCCCCGGGTGCAGTGGGGGCTTGGCAGGATGTCCGAGTGCCCTTGGGCAGCCTCCCAGGCCAGGACGGCTCGCTGCTTGGAAACCACCTCGCACCTCAGACCCTCTCCCGAGTCCACCCCGTGCCCTCAGGCCTTCCGCTCAACCACATCCCAGGTGTGTTTGCTGCAGGCAGCCAGCCTCCCGCCTGACCCCACGTGCGACTGGACAGCCCAGGCGAGGCCTGTGCCCCCCTCTGAGCCTCACTTCCTCATCTGTACGGCGGGGCCATCGGCTTCCACCTGAGGCTTAAATGAGATAAATCGCCCTCAGGCCCCTGCTGGGGACCTAGCCTGGCCGCCATCCGAGGCCGCTGTTGCCAGTAGGAATCCTCAATCCCGTGGCCGCCAGGACCAGCACCCTGGACAGCAGCGGCTGACCCTGCCCTCCCCTGAGCCGAGGGCCGCTGCCCGCCCCGCTCAGCCCTGCTGACCCCCATCCACCTTCGCCGCCGCCCTCCTGCTCCCGGAGTCTTAAGTCTTCAGCACAGCCCGGTAATTAAAACCCTTGGAGGGGGACTTTATTGAGTTAGCATTCGTTATTTTGTCAGGCTGGGAGAGCGGGAGAATTATCTGTCCTCCGGGAGAGGGGGCTGGGCGGGGGCGGGGGCTGAGATTGGCAGGTGCCTGCCGCGCGCAGCGTTTGTGCGGCGTTGATGCACCGCACTGCAGGCACTGCGCCCCGCGGGCAGGCGGGGGCTCCCCGCCCTTCCCGCTCCCTGGCCCCTTCTCGCTTCTGTCCTGGGTTTTCTTTTTTTGTTTTTTAATATATGTTTGTATTGATTTCAGAGGAGAGGGAGACAGGACAGACACATCAATGATGGGAGAGAATCATTGATCAACTGCTTCCTGCCCCCCCCCCCCCCCCCCCCGCGAGGGATCGAGCCTGAAACCGGGCCATGTGCCCTTGACCGGAATCGAAATCAAAGCCGGGACCCTTCAGTCCCCAAGCCGACGCTCTGTCCGCTGAGCCAAACCGGCTGTGGGTGTCCTGGGTTTTTAAAGCAAAACCTTGCCAGGGCCCAAGATGACTGCCGGCTGAGGGGGCTGGGGCTGGCCGTGGGCTGGTTCAGGGTGCTCAGGCCTCCCCGCTGCCCACCCCTTTGCATATCCTGAGAGAACCCACTTACAGAACCAGCAAGGCACACCGGGTGCCTGGAGCCTGTGACCTTGGGCCAGCCCTGCCCCTGCCAGCCCTCAGTCTGCCCCCTCTCCATTGCCGTGAGCAATAAAGCAGGTAAATGTGGGCTCCCTTGTCCGGACAAGGGCCTGTTTTATCTCCCGGGGTCTCTTTAAAGGCCCAGCCCTGGAGGGGGACCCCACTCTTACCCGTCACTCACCTGGAGGTAGCCCATCACTCGAACCCTCACCGTCGCCTGGGAGACAGGTGTGGTCCAGGTGTGGGATGAGCAGACCGAGGCGTGGGGCAGGGAGGCGGTTTGCTGGCTCTCAGCCGGGAGCGGGGAGGCTGGGCCCAGCCCTGGTCTTGCCCCTGCGGGCGGCCGGAAGCCAGCCCCTTCGGCGGGATCTCCCGTGGGGAGGGAGGACGTGCCTGGACTCCTGTGGTTCACCCAGGCTTCTGCCGCCCCTGCCTTCTCCAGGCTGAGTCTGCGCCAGGCCCGAAGCCACTCCTGGGCCTGGAGCCCAAGGCATTCAGCGGGGCCTCCCGGGGCGGGGCGGGGTGCTGCACTGACACCGTCCACAGGCACAGGCGTGCTGGAGGCACGGGACAGAGTGCAGAGGAGGGGGGAGGGGCTGACCTGGAATGGGACCAGCGGGGGTGGGGTGGGGGCTGAGGGTCAAACCTGAGCCCCATCTCCCTCAGAAAAGCTGTGTGTCTCACCTGTGGCACTTTGCAGCTCACTCAGGTCCTCTTGTCCTGTAGGCTGCTGCCAAGCACCCCCTCCTCCAGGAAGCCTCCAGGCTGGCTTGCTGCCCACTCTCCCGTGTTCCCACGGCCCACCTTGGCTGGTTGACACACGGGGCGGTATCTCCCTGAGTGCAGGGCTGGGCCCTGGCTTGCCCCCGTCTCTCGGGGTATCTGCTGGTCTCAGGTCTGCCTGAGGCTTCTCATGTGAGTCCAAGGCACGGCTCTGTGTCCTGGCCCTTGTGTGCGCGTTCCCGTGTGTGCGTGTTCCCCTGTGTGCGTGTTCCCGTGTGTGCGCGTTCCCGTGTGTGCGTGTTCCCCTGTGCATGTTCCCCTGTGCGCGTGTTCCCCAGTGCGTGCTCCCTGTGTGCGTGCTCCCTGTGTGCGTGCTCCCTGTGTGCGTGCTCCCCTGTGTGCGTGTTCCCCTGTGTGTGCTCCCTGTGTGCGTGTTCCCCTGTGTGCGTGTTCCCCTTGTGTGTTCCTGTGTGTGTGTTCCCCTGTGTGCGTGTTTCCCTGTGTGTGCTCCCTGTGTGTGTTCCCGTGTGCGTGTTCCCCTGTGTGCGTGCTCCCCTGTGTGTGTGCTCCCCTGTGTGTGTGCTCCCCTGTGTGCGTGTTCCCCTGTGTGGTGCCTCCTGTGTCGTGTTCCCCTGTGTGCGTGTTCCCCTTGTGTGCTTCCTGTGTGTGTGTTCCCCTGTGTGCGTGTTCCCCTGTGTGTGTGTTCCCCTTGTGTGCTCCCTGTGCGCGTGTTCCCCTGTGTGCGTGTTTCCCTGTGTGTGCTCCCTGTGTGCGTGTTCCCCTGTGTGTGCTCCCTGTGTGTGTGTTCCCCTGTGTGTGTGCTCCTGTGTGTGTGTGTTCCTGTGTGCGTGTTCCCCTGTGTGTGCTCCCTGTGTGTGTGTTCCCTGTGTGTGCTCCCTGTGTGCGTGTTCCCCTGTGTGCGTGTTCCCCTGTGTGTGCTCCTGTGTGTGTTCCCCTGTGTGTGCTCCCTGTGTGCGTGTTCCCCTGTGTGTGCTCCCTGTGTGTGTTCCCCTGTGTGTGCTCCCTGTGTGCGTGTTCCCCTGTGTGTGCTCCCTGTGTGTGTTCCTGTGTGTGCTCCTGTGTGTGTTCCCCTGTGTGTGCTCCCTGTGTGCGTGTTCCCCTGTGTGTGCTCCCTGTGTGTGTGTTCCCCTGTGTGTGCTCCCTGTGTGCGTGTTCCCCTGTGTGTGCTCCCTGTGTGTGTTCCTGTGTGCGTGTTCCCCTGTGTGTGCTCCCTGTGTGTGTGTTCCCCTGTGTGTGCTCCCTGTGTGCGTGTTCCCTGTGTGTGTTCCTGTGTGTGTTCCTGTGTGCGTGTTCCCCTGTGTGTGCTCCCTGTGTGTGTGTTCCCCTGTGTGTGCTCCCTGTGTGCGTGTTCCCCTGTGTGTGCTCCCTGTGTGTGTTCCCCTGTGTGTGCTCCCTGTGTGTGTGTTTCCCTGTGTGTGCTCCCTGTGTGTGTTCCCCTGTGTGTGCTCCCTGTGTGCGTGTTCCCCTGTGTGTGCTCCCTGTGTGCGTGTTCCCCTGTGTGTGTGCTCCCTGTGTGTGCTCCCTGTGTGCGTGTTCCCCTGTGTGTGCTCCCTGTGTGTGTGTTCCCCTGTGTGTGTGCTCCCTGTGTGTGTGTTCCTGTGTGCGTGTTCCCCTGTGTGTGCTCCC
Source organism: Antrozous pallidus (assembly GCA_027563665.1). Lineage (NCBI taxonomy): Eukaryota > Metazoa > Chordata > Mammalia > Chiroptera > Vespertilionidae > Antrozous > Antrozous pallidus. The sequence continues at coordinate 116,045,615 of CM050513.1, read as the reverse complement.
TGTGTGCGTGTTCCCCTGTGCGTGCTCCCCTGTGCGTGTTCCCCTGTGTGCGTGTTCCCCTGTGCGTGCTCCCCTGTGCGTGTTCCCCTGTGTGCGTGTTCTGACAGGGAGCGAGTGGCACAGCCCGAGGGGCACACGAGGCGTAGGTGTGGAGCTATAAAAGCTGCCGCCTGCTGCCTGGGGGTCCCGGGTGAGAGCCCTCCCAAGATCTGCCCTGTGAGGGGCGGGCAGAGAGCCCAGCAGGTAGGAGCTCCCGGAGTTTGTTTCTGTCTGTGCTTCGCCTGCAGGCCTCAGTTTCCTGCTCTGAGGAATGGGCGTCCTTGGTTCCCTAGTGCCTGTAACTTACCTCAGGGGCAGTGTGAGAGCACCTGGCACCTGCCAGCTAGATGTCTCAGGTCAAGGGGGACAGGCTGGGCAGCTGGACAGGTGCTGGCTGCTGGGGGGGGGGGGAGGCCGGGGTGTGAACTATGTCACTCACCTCTGTCGTTTGAACCTTGATTCTTTTAACCTGTCTATGCCAGGAAGGAATTGGGATGAGCCCCAAACCCTGGCGCAGCCCCTTTTGGCTGACTCTGTTAAGCCTTTCTGGGCTTCTTACCAGCTCTGCCTCTCAGCAAACCAGGAGCGAGGAGCCCAAGTTCACTGGCCTCTGGCCCCAGCCTTGTCCTTGCCTGGCCTGGGCCAGCCTGGACCGCCGGCCCCGGGCCGAGCTCAGCCCACCTGGATCCACACAGGCCGGGCCCCATCACACCCTCAACCTCCCACTGCCTGCCACACCCTTCCCGTTGTCATGAGATCCGCCCCCCCCCCCCCCCCCCCCCCAGGCTGCTGTCACTGCACACGCACAAAGCTGCTCTCGGCCCATCTCTCCACGCTGCCCGGACCCCAGGACAGGCCTCTCCTCACTGCCTCCTCCTCCGGGAACCCTCCCTAACCCAGGCCGGGGGGTGGTTCCCCTCCCCCGGGGCTCAGGCTGGCCTGTGGTCGTGGTCACTTGTTTTTGTTCCCGCTAGACTGAGTTCCTTGAGCAATCTTCTGCCTTTCTGGCACCCCGGGCCTGGCACACAGTAGGTGCTCAGTAACTGCTTTTGCCGGTTGGACAGGTTCAGGAGCTGGAAGGACATTCAGGTCATTTCAGAGACGAGGAGGTGGAGTCCCCGAGAAGAGGGGGACGGGGTTTCAAGTTCCGACCGCCTGGGACTGCTTCGACCGGGCCTTGCTGTGCCTCAGTTTCCCTTTCTGTAAACTGGTGTGTCCGAGTTGCCTCCTGTCGGTTGTACTGAGTCTGAACCAAGACAAGAGGGACACTTTGCGAAGCCCCTAGGGTGTGACTCTTCCCAACGCTGTCTGGGAAACTTGGGGTCCAGGTGGGCCTGTGTCTGGTCCCTGGGCCCAGCCTGCACTTCGGCTGGAGCCTGAGGGCTTGGAACAGGGCACCGTCTGCTCAGGGACCCTCACGAAGCTAGAAGCCATCCCCTGGCCTGCCCCGGGTTCCCCTTATCAGTGGCCACACAATGGGGGAGGATCCCCTAATCAGACTAAGCGAGGGTGCAGCGTTCCCACAGCAGAGGCCTGCTCGCCCCTGCCCTGGCCGGGCCCACAGCAGAGCTGACCTTCCTCCATCTCCACTGCCCACATTTCTATATTTTGAGCAGACGAAAGATTTTCATTCCTTTTTGTGTTTTCTTTTCGGGGGACGGGAGGGGGGGGGGGATGCGTGTAGCGGGGCTGAGATTAGCTGGTCCCTAGCTGCCTGATTCCTCAAAAGCCCTGTTGGGCTGCGAGGACATCAGAGGGCTGCGCTGTGTGGCTTCGGGGGGGCCTGCGCCTCTGCAGGTTGGGGCAGGACTGGGAGGAGGGGAGGGAGAGGCTGGCGACCCTCACCATAGGCAGGAGCCACTTCCCCCGGGGGCTTGTGTTAAAAGATCACGGGGTGTTGGGGGCCGCCGCTTCCCACCCCCAGGGAGGGCCCTGCCTGCCGCCGGCCCCGGGCCCCGGCCGGCCCGCGCAGCAGCCCGGCGGCGCGGGGGCGCATGCGTGCAGCGGGAGTGCACGGCGGTGGAGAATTAATATTCCTGGAACATCGCCCCGGCCGCCTGCACACGCCGAGGAGAATATTACGGCGATTAGCGGTGGGAGTTCGGCCCGCGCGCAGATCTGGATGGAGAATTCGCTGTGATTAATCTGGCGCTAAGTAGCAGCCTCCGGGGCCCGAGGCTCCGGCATGTTTGGAATGGGAAAGAGCTCGGGAGCGGCGCGCGGGAGTCTTCGGGGGCTCTTTGGGGGCCTGCCAGGGCGGCAGCTGTGCCTGGGGGGGCTGCAGGCCCCTGATGGCCCCGGCGGGGAAATCGCCCTGTTTGTGGCCGTTGGCCGAGTGCCCGTGGATAAAATGTGGTTGGTTCAGAGTCTCAGCCCACCGACACCCCCCGACCCCTAAGCCCAGGCCTTCATCCCCCTTTAGCCTCCTACACGCGGTGTCACAGACCGTGTCCAAACGGGGGCTTTAACGCACTTCCTGCCGCCGCGCTGAGCCTCAGTTTCCTGCTCTGTGCAATGGGACGCGTGGTCCCTGCGCTGTCCCCTCTGGGAAGAGCAACACCATTATTCTCGCTTTATGGAGGGGGGCGTGGGGCGCAGGCTGGGAGCATTTGCACAGCCAGGGAGTGGCACGTGCTATGCAGATGTTGGGGGTCATTATTAATAATTCTACCAATAGCCCTAACCGGTTTGGCTCAGTGGAACTGAAAGGTCCCGGGTTCGATTCCGGTCAAGGGCATGTACCTTGGTTTCGGGCACATTCCCAGCAGGGGGTGTACAGGAGGCAGCTGATCGATGTTTCTGACTATCTCTCTCCCTGTAAAAAAATCAATAAAATATATTTTAAAAATAATTCTACCAATAACCTGCTTTCAGCAGCCATCCCGTTCCTCCCACTTGGGCGCTCTGGGCCCAGCAGCGTGTGGGGGGAGCGGCGGCAGGAAGAGCCTGTTACCTTGCAGGTTTGAGTCTGTGGCCCCGTCTGTCGAATGGGCAGAGAAGCCGCCCTCTCTGGTGGGTCTCGGCTGTAAGGTCTGCTGTTCTGGGCTGTGTGCAGACTAACTCGGGGTGCTGGCGGAGGGACATGAAGATGATGGTGGTATGGGCTTCCTGTCCCGGCCCCGGTCTTCCAGCCTTGTCCGAGGGACACACCCAGAGCCGGGGCTGGGAAACGCTCGCCATGTCTTCCTTTAAGGGGGATCGGAGAAGGAGCGGGGCCCGCCCCAGGCTGCACGGGAGTGGCCATGTGGAGGGGATCACAGTCTTTGCCGTCAGCCAGTGTTGACCTTGGGCGAGTCTTCCTTTCCCCGACCCTCCGTTTGCTCATCTGGGGAAGGCACGGGCATGCCAGCGTCCTGGGTAAGACAGCTGTGGCCTGGGACCGAGCCGGCGCTCCGCTGTTAGCGGGAGAAGGTGCGGGTCCGTGGCAGCCACCGGGCGGGCTGAGAGGTGCCCAGCGCACGCCCTGGCCGGCCTGCCCCCCCCCCCCCCCCCCCCCCGGCTGCCGGGGGCCAGGCTCTCGGAAAGCTCTGGTGGCAGGAATCCACTGTGGTACTTTTCACTCAATTGCTTCGAGCCCCACGCACGGCACATTTCCAACTCTGATTGGCAGGGCTGTTTGTGATTATCGTTTTCCCAGCGAGGCCTCAGACCTCCATGTGACTCACCATTCTGCCCAGAAATTGATGCTGGATCAATCGTCCGCGCTCCCCCGTCTCCTAAGTCGGTGACATAATGGTCCCGAAAGAGGGCCGGTTTGCGGCTTCCCAGCAGCAGAGTGGTCTGCGGTCTCGGCGGCTGAATTGGACACTGGGCTTTTCTGGAGGCGGGTTTAGCGAGCTCTGGAAGGGCTGGCACCGTGCGGGGCGGCAGGGGCACGCAGAGGCGGGGGGCTGAGTGGGGTTGGCTGTGCATTCATGGCTGGGCCCTCAAGGCTGGAAGGTGGGGGGAGCTGAAATGTGTAGTGTTGAATGAATGCAAGCATGCTTTATTGGGGGTGCGGGGGGTGCATGCGTGCGTGGTGGGAGGGAGGGGTACCTGCTGTGATGAGAAGCGGGAGTGTATTGGTTAAAGGCCGAGACGCTGGGGCTAGACAGCCTGGGGTTGAAACCTGGCTCTGCTCTTTATGATGTGACTCAGTTTGGGTCTCTGGGCCTCAGCTTGCACCTCTGTCTGTAAATGAGAGTAACAGCAGGCCCTCACCATTCTCCTAAGAAGCTAGGATGGGGTGCACACAGCAAATCCTACCTAAGTATCATTTAACTGTTTTTTTTTTTTTAATATATATATGTCTTTATTGATTTCAGAGAGGAAGGGAGAGGGAGAGAGAGATAGAAACATCAATGATGAGAGAGAATCATTGATCAGCTGCCTCCTGCACGCCCCCTACTGGGGATCGAGCCCACAACCCAGGCCTGTGACCTTGGCCGGAATCGAACCTGGGACCCTTCAGTCCACAGGCCGACGCTCTATCCACTGAGCCACACCGGCCAGGGCTCATTAACTGTGATTACTGCAGTTATGAAAAGAATTCTGACCGAGGGGTTACAGGGCTGAGCATCTGCCTCTGACCTCCCAAGTGATCTTAGACAAGTCCCTCCCTCGCTCTGGGCCTCAGTTTCCACGCCTGCAGATGATTCCAGCACCCCTCCCACACCGGTTGTTCTGGTCTCGGTGTTGTTGGCCCTTGGCATGCCTAACACGGAGGCTTCCTGCTACCCCGAACCAGGCTCGTCTGCACCCCCATGTGTCTGGGCGGCTGGCGCAGAAATACACTACGCCCCGGGGGTGGGGGGGGGCTGGGTGTCCTAACTCTTCTGACTCTGCGTTTGCTCCCGCCTCCCTCCCCCCAGCCTTTCTGACCCAGCTTCCTCCTCCAGGAAGCTCGCCCTGCTGCCTCCCCCACCCCGGCTCTTTCCTCCTAAGCCTCTTTCTGTGTCTCTTGCGCCCGGCTGGCGATCCCACATCACCCATGATGCTGGATCAATCGTCGAGATGGCTGACCGGTTATTGAATAATCGAGATGGCTGACCGGTTATTGAATAATTGTGCGTGTCTGTCCGCGGTTCCCGGAAACTGGAGGGAACCCCCAGTTACTGTGTATCTGCTCAGCGCCTGGCCCTGTGCCGGGCACCTCCATATCCTCTGTTCGCGAGGCCGGGAGAGACCTTGCCTGCAGAGTGAGGAACGGAGCCCAGGGAGGTTATGGGTGCGCAGTCTGTTCCTCCGAAGTGCTTCCTCCCCAGCCCCCCGCCCCTCTCAGCCGTCCCTCTGGCACCTGGCAGGCCGTTGAGATAAAGTAATAAGGGTGCTGCAGACAGGGACCCCGCTCCTGCTCAGAGTCTGCGCTGTCCTCACGTCGCCTCCCTTCTCTCGTGTTATCTCCCGATACCCTTATAAGGCAGGCTGCATCCTGATCCCCACTTCACAGGTGGAGCTCGTTGGCTCAGAGAAGTTAAGTAACTCGCTCACGATCACACAGGAAGGAAGTGGTGGGACCAAGATTTGAAACCAGGCAGCTTGATATGGGCACCTGCCGACGTGAATGAAAATTCTCCAACCCACAGCGGTCAGCCTGACCTGGGTTTCTCAGGATATATTTCTCTCTTTTTAAAAATCAGTTACTTGTTGATTTTAGAGAGAGCGAGAGCGAGAGAGAAGAGAGATGCATTCATTACGTTTATTGATGCATTCGTTGTTGATTCTTGGATGTGCCCTGACCAGTTACCCAACCTGCCACCTTGGCATCTGGGGACGATGCTCTGACCAATGGCGCTCCCCAGCCAGGGCCTCAGCACACATTTCTAGAGTGCCCACCGGGCGCGGGCACCGTGCCAGGGGTCAGAAGATAAGACAGACCCATGTCCTGGGCTGACCCAGCAGCCCAGCCAGGGAGGAGGGCAGATGAAAGGGTAGTCAGTTCCGCTGGCTCTGGTGAAACCACAGCTGCTATTGCCCCCTTTTCCCAGAGGAGGGAACAGACTGGGGGCACAAGGGCTGTGCTGGGTCACACAGTGAGCAAGGTGGGGAGCTGGGGCCTGAACCCACAGTCTGCTCAGGACCCCCAGCCCTTTTCAGCAGTTTCGCGGTCTCCCAGGGACACTGAGTAGGGCTGCAATGGGGGAAACATGGGAAGTGGCAGCTAACTTGGACTTGAGGGTCAGAGGAAATGATGTCTCAGTTGAGACCCTCATGTAACCAACCAGCTTGGGGCGGGGGAGAGGGAGAGGAGGGGGGATGGAGAGCGGGTGCTCCAGGCGAAGGGAACAGCAGGTGCAAAGGCCCGAGGCCAGAGGAGCATGGTTGGTCAGGGGTCCGGATGGCGGTGTTTGTCCTGGTCTCCCGTGTGCACACATCTTTTGTGAGTGCAGTCACCTCACCGCCAGGGCTCAGTGAGTGTCTGCTGCGGGTTCTGCACCGTGTCGAGTCTTGGCGGGCGGGGTGGGGGAGCACCAGTGCAAAGCATGGTGGGAGTCCTGAGAACGGAGGTGGTGGGAAGGCAGCCCCGGGCTGCGGGGAAAGCCTGGGAGAGTTGGAAGTACCTCCCAGAAGAGGGGAGCAGCCGAGGCCTGGCCTGTACCCCTGGCGTCCTGGGCCTGGGATGAGATGGGAGAACTGGAGTCCGGTGCTTAGTAGGTCCTCACCCAATGTCAGGCCCAGAGGCTCAGGTGAATGGTGTACAGAGTCTGGGCAGCCAGATGTGCCATGTGCCAGGGGAGAGGGTGGTGCCAGGGGTTGGCATGGGGGCCGGAGAAGCGCTGGGCTGGGCTGGGCCTCAGAACGAAGGGGGCGCAGCGGCGGGCGGGGCTCTGTGGCCTCTCCTCTGAGGCAGAGGCCGGAGCACACGCGGTTTTCTCGGGGGAGGTGGGCACCGGATGGGGGCCCTGCCAGGCTGGGGTGGCCTGAGCGCCTTGGAGTCGGAGCTCAGGCCGAGGGCAGGGTCACGGGCCTGGTCTGGAGTCTGGGCACAGGACGCCTAAGTCCCTGTTTTATCTCCTGGCATCTTAGGCCTCAGTTTCCCCATCTGGACATGGGGCTTTGGTACCTACCTCTCGGGCATTGCCAGGGCGGAGGAGGAGGAGTGTGAGCGCCTAGGGCTCGGCCATCGGAACCAGCACTGCTGGGCACACCCGAGGGGCAGGCCTCCTGCTGCTGCCCCCCCTACCCCCGGTGGGACTTGGGGTGATGGGGACCGCGCCACCCTGCCTGCCCCACTGAAGCCGCCCTCTGCAGGGGTGGCCTGGCCAGTGTCACCAGACCCAAGTCCTCATTGCCGCCTCTGAGCTTCAGAAAGCCCTGCAGGCTCTGAGCCCCTTTGCTGGCCCCGAACAGCCCTCTCCCCCTTGGGCCCTGCCTCCACCCCCAGCTCAGCTCCCCCTCCTCCCTCACTCAGCTCCTCCTCCCCCAGCTCAGCTCCCCCTCCTCCCCGCTCCCCCTCCTCCCCAGCTCAGCTCGCCCTCCACTCCCAGCTCAGCTCCCCCTCCACTCCCAGCTCAGCTCCCTCCCCCCAGTCAGCTCCCCTCCTCCCTCAGCTCAGCTCCCCCCTCCATCCCCCAGCTCAGCTCACTCCCCTCCACCCCCAGCTCAGCTCCCCCCTCCTCCCCCAGCTCAGCTCCCCCTCCACCCCCCGCTCAGCTCCCCTCCTCCCCCAGCTCAGCCTCCCTCCACCCCAGCTCAGTCCTCCTCCACCCTAGTCAGCTCTCCCTCCACCCCCAGCTCAGCTCCCCCTCCTCCCCCAGCTCAGCTCCCCCTCCACCCCCAGATCAGCTCCCCCTCCTCCCCCAGCTCAGCTCCCCCTCCTCCCCCAGCTCAGCTCCCCCTCCACCCTCAGCTCAGCTCCCCCTCCTCCCCAGCTCAGCTCCCCCTCCACCCCCAGCTCAGCTCTCCCTCCACCCCCCAATTCAGCTCCCCCTCCTCCCCCAGCTCAGCTCCCCCTCCACCCCCAGCTCAGCTCCCCCTCCACCCCCAGCTCAGCTCCCCCTCCTCCCCCAGCTCAGCTCCCCTCCACCCCCAGCTCAGCTCCCCCTCCACCCCCAGCTCAGCTCCCCCTCCACCCCCAGCTCAGCTCCCCCTCCACCCCCAGCTCAGCTCCCCCTCCACCCCCAGCTCAGCTCCCCCTCCACCCTCAGATCAGCTCCCCCTCCACCCCCAGCTCAGCTCCCCCTCCACCCCCAGCTCAGTTCCCTGCTGAGCCGCCTCAGGCCTGAGCAGGAAAGCCCTCCCTCTCTGAGCCTCGCCAGTTCTTCCTGAGCACCCCCCTTCCAGGTGAGGAGTCCCAGCACACAGTAGGTGCTCCATAACCATCCTGTTGGCCTCCACCCCACTGGCTCTAAGAACAGCAGTGACTGTAGTTCTTTTTTTTTTGTTATTAAATATATTTTTATTGATTTCAGAGAGGAAGGGAGAGCGAGGAGAGGGAGAAATAGAAACATCAGTGATGAGAGAGAATCACTGATCAGCTGCCTCCTGCATGCCCCCCACTGGGGATGGAGCCCACAACCCACGCATGTGCCCTTGACTGTAATCGAACCCGGGGCCCTTGAGTCCCCAGGCCAGCGCTCTATCCACTGAGCCAAACCAGCCAGGGCAGGCTGTAGTTCTTTCCTGTGGTGGGTAGTCACCCCTTTTAAGCCGTTCACTCTGGGGCCAATTATAAACAGACACACATCGCCCCTATCTACAGAGATAAAACGTTTTCTCCGAGACCAGCCGCCCGCCCCTCCCCCCGCGCCAGCACGAGATCTCTGGAGGGATTGGTGCTCTCCTCCCTCCTCCATCCATCCCTCCTCCCTGCCCGCTCCTCCATCTCCACCCTGCAGAGGTGAGAGCCGCCAGGGGCCGTGATGTCAGAGGCTCGGCTGATGTCACCCCCACGGCCGTGACTTCACTTGCCGGCTTGGGCAGGAGGAGCCGCGAGGAGGCTGCGAGCTGGGGAACTCCCCCCCCCCCCCCCCCCGCCTTTCCTTTTCCTTCTCCTCTTCCCTTCCACTCCTCCCCGCCCTTGCTCCCGAGTTGTTTCCCTCCCTCCCCCCGGTGGGTCTCCGAGTGCGGTGCTTGGCCCAGGGTCCGGGGCAAGTGCCCGGAAGGATGCGGCTGCAAAGGTAACCGGCGTGGCGTTGCCGGCGCCTCTCCCTCCGGTCGTGAAAGTTTGCTCTGCTGCGTGAGGCGTGCCCCCTGGGCACCCCGCCGTGCCAGGCCGCCCTGCCCGGCTGAGGCTGGGGGCGGGCTGGGGGCAGGCGGCAGCGGGGCCGGGGCAGGGCGGGCAGGGGCCTCCCGGGCGGGCGGCCGTCATCGCCTTGTCCCCATCAAAGGCCGCAGCTGCTCAAGTGACGGCTGCAGCTTTGAAACTGCCATCAAGAGCGCGGGCGGGAGGGGAGGCGCCGGGAGAATGGGCGGAGAGGGGGGGCTGCTCGGGGAGCCCAGCCGCCAGGCAGCAGCAGGGGCGTGAAGGGCAAGGCCCCTGCTCCGAGTCCCGGGGGCCAGAGCTGCCCTCCCCGCCCCTCGCCCCCTGCGTGCCAGTCAGCGTCTGTGGCGGGAGCCCGGCAGCGAGGGTGCAGGGGCAGCTGCGGAGGAGGGGGCTGGCTTCTCCTCCCCCCCCCCCCATCGTTTCCAGGCATATTTATTCTTCCCCCTCCAGCAGGCCATTTGTCAGCGGTGACTGGGGACAAAGGAGGGGGCGGCGGGGGGTCTGCTGCAAGTTGGGCGATGGGCGCGGGGCGGGCGGGGCCGGAGAGGAGCGCCGACAATTAGGAGGCAGATCCAGGGCTTGCTCGTTCAGGCTGTCGAGGGAGCCGTCATTTTGTGTTAGCGAGTGTGTGTCTGAGGCGGGAGGAGGAGGCGCGGGGAGGATGACAGGAGAAGGATTATGACATTGTGTTGTCTCTGTTTGTGGTAAATGCAGATCTGGCACCGGCAGCTGCCCCGGGAGAAGCAGCAGCGAGTCGCCGGGGCCAAGGCCCTGGCCCGGGCCCGCGAGGGAGCCCGCGTGGGGCGGTTTGGGGTTTTTTCCGCCCTCTGTTCTGTCTGGCGTGTGCTGCTTCCATTTATTTCCACAGTGAAGCGCTGAAGACAGACAGGCCGGCATGGCGGGAGGAGCCGGGCCTCCCTCCTCTCCGCACCAGCCCCTACCGCTGCGGGGCCCCGGCCGCTCCGGGGCCCCAGCCGCTCCGACCCCCGGGCACTGCCCTAGCTGGCGGCCTCCCTGCCAGGTCTCTGTCCCCAGACGGGGTCGCGGCTCCTGTCATCCCCTGAGCGTGGATGGCTGAGGTCTCACCGGGCCGCTTCTGCCCACAGCTGCTCCCCCGATGGGCAGAGATCAGAGGCAGGACCGAGGCTGAGCTGGGGCTTCAGAGGCAGGCCGGGGCCCGTGTGCCCTCAGCTGCAGCGCTGGCCTGGCCTGCACCGAGGCTGGCAGAGGGTTCTGCTGCCAGGCTGGTCTGGCACAGTGCCCCAGGACCTTGCCTCCTCTGACAGGCCCGTGGGGGCAGGGAGCGGGGGCCTGACCCAGGCTGGGGAGCGATCACAGCCCGCGGCTCGGGCTGCCACGGGCTCGGGCGGTGCATGGCCTGCACACGGGTGGCCCTGCGGTGCCTGCAGCGGGTCTGCAGGGAATGAGTGCCCAGGGCGGCTTCACAGGGCCAGGCCCGGGCGCAGGCCCAGCGTTCTGACCTGAGAAGCCAGCGGAAGGCCGTGGCCAGGGCGTCCATCCAGCCCATCGCACACTGTTCCTTCCCCAGGAGCCGGTGCCTCACCGGGACCTCACCGCCTCCTTTTTGGCCAGGTCGGGTGCTTTCTGGACTCAGTGTACCCCCTCCGGGAAGCCTTCCCTGCCGGCCGTCTGGATGGGCAGGGCCTGTGCCCGCCTCCATGCCCTCTCTCACGGCCCCGACCACATGTGGCCACGTGGGTGCAGGCCCTGTCAGGCGCCCTCGGCGTTCCCAGCACCTGCCCGGAGCTGAGCGCTCGGAGGAGTCTGTGCCTGGGAACCAGGGGAGCGGGTCCGGACCCGCAGCTCCCCCGGGATCCGGGGTTCCGGGACGGGGCAGTTCCCCTGCCTCACATCCGAGAAGGCGTGACAGGCTCACCCCGTGGCAGACCCACTGATGGGGACTTGCCCCGTGGAGCTGGCTGTGGGGGGAGCTGCAGCCACGCCTGCGAGGAGGCGCCGTGTCCGGGCGGAGAGCCTCCGGGAGTGTAATCTTGTCCCTTTGGGAACGGGTGGTAGCCTTGTGTCTACCCCGGCGTTGCCTTCAGACCCTGGGCCCACAGGTCCAGCTACGTAGGGGGCCGGAGAGGGTGCGGGGGTGCGGGGAGCAGCGCCTGCCTGGCCTCGCCTGGCCTGCGGGGCCCTGGTGTCCCCCGGGGCTTCCTGTGCCGGATGGGAAAGGAAGGAAGACTGAATGGGCTCTGCCCAAGGCCGAGATGCGGGTCCGTGCCAGGCCTGGGCTTGGGACCGCCCTGGCCAGAGGTGCCGGGGGCACCAGGCAGGTAGCCACGGCGCCGGCCGGCCGGCCAGGCAGCCCACACCCCCGGTCCAGGTTCACAGAGCGCACCCTCTGGGCACACGGACGGGGGAGGGCGGCAGGCCTCCTCCTCCCACAGTCCCCCCGCTCTGATGTGCCCTGGGAGCTGTGGAGTCGGCGTCCTGAGTGACAGTCTTCTCTGGCCACTCGCTAGCTGTGTGACCTCGGGCAGTTTTAAGAGGCAGTGACCAGCCTCTCCCTGCAGGCGGGTTTGGGGATTAGAGGGACTGCAGGCGAAGCCCTGGCTGGTTTGGCTCAGTGGATAGAGCGTCGGCTTCCACACTCTAAGGGTCCCTGGTTCGATTCTGGTCAAGGGCACATGCCTGGGTTTGGGCTTGATCCTAAGTGGGGGGCATGCAGGAGGCAGCTGATAAATGATTCTCTCATCATTGATGTTTCTCTCTCGTTCCCTTCCTCTCTGAAATCAATAAAAATAATTTTAAAAAAAATAGACTGTAGGTGCAGCACCTTCACACAGCAAGTGCTCAATGAATGACAGCTACGGTGATGAGGGAGCTGGCCACACCAGCAACTTAGGGGCACAGAAAAACGTTCTCCCAGGAACGTGTGAATTTTGAGGGGCAGTCAAAGAGGGCTTCCGAGAGGAGGTAGCATTGGAAGGCCTTGAGGAGTGAGTGGGAGTGAGCCAGGCTGCGGCAGGGGAGGGTATTCCAGCAGAAGGAAGAGCAAGAGCAGAGCTTCAAGGTGTAAAAGGCAAATCGCCCCGTGGCCAAAGCCCAGGGAGGGACGGGGAAGGGCCTGTTTCTCTCCGCAGCGATGAGCCGTTTCTGGAGGAAGGGAGACCCAGACTTGAGGACAGAGTGGGCAGGTTTCACACAGACATCCCCCGGTCCCTGCAAACTCGCCTTCCGGAGGTGTTCGTGTCCTAGAGCTTCAGAAGGTTCTCGAGAATCCTGGCTTGTTCTGTCAGGCTGGCCTGGTGCTGGGGTTCCCAGGCAACCCCATGCCAGCCTGCATCGCCGCTTCATTTGGAGTCTCACTCGGAGCTGGGGCTGGCCCTGCCAGGGGGGCAGAGTGGGTGCCTGGGCCCTGGCCGGCGTGGGGGCACTCAGTGCCTGTGAGCTTGGAGAGGAGTCAGTGAGGAGGGTGAAGGATTGCCCACCCAGTGTCTCTGGGCGTCCCCAGTCTCTGAGCCCGTTTCCCTCGCTGTAAAATGGGGGGTGTGATCGTGCTTGGGAATAACTAACATCTGTGAGCACTTACTATGAGTTAGGCAGTCTCCCCCAACTTTGCCTAACTTGTTAGGGTGCAGGTGGGAGGGGGGGCAGGGCATCCCGTAAGCCAAAAGCATGCAGGGAAGAGCCACAGAGATTTGGTTTTCTGGGGGAGGCCAAACTGGCACCTCGGTAGTGTGGGCAAGATCAGAGGACATCGGGTGGCTCGGATCTGCAGGGGCCACCTGGCCTGACACCCCTCCCTCGTGGCAGAGCCACCCCCCTCGGGGCCCTGACCGAGCAGGGCCCCCACCTGCGCTCTGATGGCGGCTCGGCTGGCTCGCCTCTCACTCCCCGGCTGAGGCTGCGCCGCCACAGAAGACCCAGGGGCTGAGATTCTCTTGTCTCTTTGATTTTCTTGGACGGCTTCCATGTAGGTTGTGACTTGGCGGTATCATCTGCCCATTGATTTTTCCAGAAAGGATGTTTCTTCCCTTCTATTCCTCACTCGGCCGCAGAGGCACAACCTTGGTGCCTGGCCTGCCCACTGCTCCTCCTGCTCCCTGGGCTGCAGCCGGGACCTGGGAGGGCCCCGCAGGGAGGGTAGTGGCTCCCATGGGTTCGGGAAGCGCCCGGAGTGGGCGTATACAGAGCCGGGAGCCACATCTGGCCCACAGCTGGCTCTGCGGCTCAGTCACCGCGAACACCCTAGCTGTTCACACACACACACACACACACACACCCGCTCCTTAGCGCAACTTTGCAGCTGGACAGACTGCTCACCCCTCGTCCCACTGCCTGGCCCGGTGATGGCAGGATGAGGAGTTCCACCGTCTGGTGGAACCGGGGCCGGGATGCCGGGAACAGCGCAGCCCCGTGGCGAGCGATGTTGTCCCCATTCTGCAGATGAGAAGGCCGCGCTCGGGGGCTTGGGGAGCTCGCTCAGGGTGGCAGCGCCCTCCCCCCTCCCTTTCTTGTATCCCCTCACCTGCTGCCACACAGGAGGCGTGAGGTGATACTGCGGGGGCCCCCATGAGGCCGGGCAGGTGAAGGCAGTCAGACCTTTGGGGAGGAGGTTGGGGAGACTCGAAGCCTGCAGTAAGGTGGCTGCCACCCCAGCTTGTCACTGCCCACCCGGAGTCTATGGGACCACCATCCCCCCACCCGGGGGATGGGACCACGGTCACTGGTGCATGGTGGAGGGGCGCCGCACAAGGTCATGGCCTTTGAGGGGTACGCAGGGTGCCGGTCCTTTCTCCAGGAGGTTTCGGGCCCCCTTCACTCAGCGGGGCACGGGGCCCCGCCCCAGCTCTGCCGCTCGCTGGCTCGGCGATCGCGGGCGAAGTATTGCGGAGTCTGTTTCCACGCCTGTGAGTGGGATCGCTGTAAACTCACCCCAGAGGCGTGTGAGGGTGACTTGACTGAATGGGGGGAACTCAGCACACCCGGTAAGAGTTGTTGGGGGTGTTCTCCGCTGTGGTCCCCCAAATCAGCTGACTCCCTCACACACCGAGCACTTACTGAGCCTGCTGTGCGCCCACACCCACCCCGGGGGGCCGAGGGCTCATCACTCAGGGCCCTCCGGTGCCCCGGACCTGACTATAGGGCAGTGGTCGGCAAACCGCGGCTCTCGAGCCACATGCGGTTCTTTGGCCCCATGAGTGTGGCTCATCCACAAAATACCACAGCCTGGGCGAGTCTATTTGGAAGAAGTGGTGTTAGAAGAAGTTTAAGTTTAAAAAATGTGGCTCTCAAAAGAAATGTCAACCGTTGTGCTGTTGGTATTTGGCTCTGTTGACTAATGACTTTGCCGGCCACTGCTCTAGGGGAACAGCCTGGGAGAATTGGTGTGTTGGCTCCCACTGCTGGCGTGACAGACACCTTGATGAAATATGCCAATTTAAAGTATTTTTAGAAGAAATTTCTGGAATGTTTCCTTAATACCATGGGAGCCATATACCTGAACTGTTATCAGGGTCTTGGCTTGCCGTGACTTGCCAGGGTCCCCCCTTTCCCGGGACTCAGTTTCCCCATCTGTAAAGCGGAGCGGCAGCCGCACCCCCCGGGGAGGACCGGCCCCGACGCAGGCACCTCCCGGCCGGCGAGGGCGCTGGCTCTGGTTCCTGTCATTCGCGAGGCGGTCACCGGCAGATGGCCGGGCGGGGGCCTGCTGGGCGCTGACCCCGGGTGTGGACACCAGCGGGGTCCCCTGAGGAGTGGCCTTACTAAAACCTTGATTTTGTGATTTCCAGAGAACATGGAAGGCCCCTCGGGCAGCCTGGCCCCTTCCAGGGGAAACGCCGGTAAGTGCCTCTCGTCTCTCTGTTCCTTCCACCAGTGCTTTCGGAGCAGCCGTGTGCGGGGAGGAGGCGGGGAGCGGGGGGTCAGCCCCCTCCTCCAGAGCTTGGTCCGGGAGGGTCTGGCCATCCCGCCTCCAAATGCCCAGATGTCCGAGGCTCGGGGGCGGTCGCACGCAAAGCCTGGACTTGGCAGAAGAGGCTCAGCCACAGGCAGCTGCAGGGCCTGGAGCCCCGGCCCCCGGGGAGAAGGTCCCCGAGCCTGTGGCGGCCTGCACGGTCTGGCTTCCGCTGCACCTCCAGCTTCTCGTGTCTGTGATGTCGCTCTGGCCTCCTTCCCCTTCCCCAAGTCTGCTTGCTCCCTCCTACCTCGGGGCCTTCGCTGGAGCGCTCTCCCCCCTCATCCCATGGCTACTTCCGCCTGTCCTTCAGCGCTTATCTCGAATGTCCTGGCTTCCCCGACACCCAGGGTCCTATGGCACACGCGGGCACCTGCCACGCTCTTACGAACGTATGTCGTGCCTGTTACCAAATGATTATTTAGAGACGAGTCGTTCCTCGGACGGCCCCGTGGGACTGTAGGTTCCAGGACAGCAGGGACCCTTCAGCTCCATGCGTGGCATATGGCAAGGGCTCAGCCGGTGTTTGTTGAATGAATTTATGATGAGTCTTAAAGTAAGGCTTCAGGAGGTGGTGGCATGAAGACTAAACTTGAAAGAGGGTGTCATTGCAGTCTACAGGGAAGAGGAGGGGCTTCGTGCTTTGGGGCACAGACAGGCGGGGACACGGCTCCAAACTTGGTTTGGCAAAGAGGCGGCAGAGGACACGTGAGAGAAGGGGGTGAATGGAGCTGGGCCAGGTGAGAGCTGGTGTTCCAGGTGGATGAGAATCAACTTGAACTCTGACGTCACTTGGGACTCAGTGAAAACCTTGGGCCAGAGGCGGGGGGGCGGGAGGATGCCGACTCGGGGGACCGGTCGGGAGTTGGAGAATCTGTGGACGCTACTGCTTTCCCTTTCCTGGAACCACACGCACGCCTTGGCAGCTGTCCTGGCGAGGAGATGCAGGGCAGGGGTGAGGAACCTCACGTGGCGTGACTGCTTCCAGAGGACAGTCCCCTTGGTGGCAGGGTAGCCATTCCCGAGTCACCGGAGGGGACTGAGAGGGCAGAGGGGCTGAGAGTAAGTCTTTCTGGATCGAGGAGGCAGCATCCAGCTTTGCATTTCTGCACCTGTGTCCTGGCATCTTCGCGGGCATCCGGGGATCATGGCACGGAGGGACCAGCCGGTGGCAGATGAAGAGGAGTGTTTCCCTCCCTCCGAGCCAGCAAACAACACCCCGCTCTGTGCCCCGGAGGGCGCCCCGCTGATGTGGTTAGAAGAGCCAGGATCCTCACGCCCCGGCGACAGGTCCCCGTGTAGCCCTGAGCGGCTGTGCGCTGCCTCTTGCGTCTCGTCAGCAGCTCTGGGCTTCGGGTTCTTCGGCTGTGAATGGGAGTCGCTGGGCTCCGTGACGGCGAGGGGCAAGGACACGCAGGGAGCCCCACGCGGAGGGAGTGGTGGGTGGCTGCGCCGTAGCTGCACTTTTCTCCCTGGTTTGAATTCTTCGCAGGAAGCTTGGGTTTCAGGCTTAGCGTGAAGAGCGTGTCAACAGAACAGGCCGGAACAAAGTCTTTTCCCAGCATGCCTCAGCGTGCGGCACTGCCTTCCCGTGGAGCCCGCAGAGACGGGGCTAAAAGTCTTGAGCTTTGAAGCAGAAATAATCCCCCAGGAAAGGGCCCTCCCTACTGTTGGCTCGTGATGAAGTGGAGCTGGAGCCTGCCGCCCCGCCCACCCGCTTCCCACCGCCGCCCTGCGCCTTCCCGGGGCTCCGGCGAGGTCTCCTCCTCTGCGGGATGCCCTGGCGCCCTGTGCACCTCGCAGGGTTGCGGGGAGGTTAAGTGAGCCCGTGCAGGTCAAGTGCTGAGGACATGCCTTTGTCACTGCGATGGTTAGATGATCTTATTTTCACTTTCACTGTCCATTTTCACTCGAACTCCTCGTGGTGTTCAGCGGGGACTCCGGGGCCAGAAGGCCGAGTTCACATCCCAGCTCTGCCACTTGTTCGCTGTGGCACTTCGGGATGTCGCTTAACCTCTCTGTTCCTGGCCTTGTCTACACCATGAAGATGGTAATCCCTGCTTCATAAAGCTGTTGGGGGGGGAGTGAAGGCGAGACACCAGACTCCCCGGAGGCAGGCAGATCTCTCAGCCCCTCCTCCCACTCCAGTTTCCAGATGCAGGAATGCGGACTCGGAGCCACATGCTGAAGGACAGGGCCAGGGCGTCCTGGGTGTGAGACCAGCCTGGCCTCCAGCTCAGGGACGTGCTGGGCCCGCACACAGGGGCCGTCCAGGGAGAACTGTGCCACCAGGGGTGCCGGTTGGACTGAGGGCTGCTCCAGCCGCTCAGCTGTGTCTCCTCCCGTGTCCTCTCTGCTCACCTGTGGGAAGACGGACGCCCTGGCGCACAGCGAGGCCACTGGCTGGGGAGGCCATGGTCTTCCGGGCAGACTGACTGCCCAGCCTCCAGGACTTCCGCGTGTTCCCCGCGGGCAGAGGCTGGTGCCGACCCTGCTGTCTCTCAGGTCTCTTTCCCTGTCCACCTGCAGACTTGGACCCACCAACTGTCTGCGTCCGTCGTCTTCCCACTGTTTACCGAGTGCTGGGAAGCCTGTGGGCAGAATGCCACCTCTAAAGGCTCGGATCGAATCCCACCGGGGCCCTTCCAAGCTGTGCGCCTCCTTACGCTCTGTGCTGCAGTGGCCCCGGCTGTAAAGTGGGGTGGATAACGGTACCGACCTCACCAGGTGGTTGCAAACACACAGCGCCCGTTCACAGCAATCCACATCCTACATAGGATGCTGGGGACCCCAACAAGGCAGAGGTGTGTGCCTGACAAATGCTCCTACTCCCGGGAGAGATGGACAGTCACACAAACAGCCCGGTGTGACCAGTGGGAGCTAAAGAGGAGCCACGGCTTCCATCCCATAGCTCCAGAGCAGAGGTCACCGGTCCTGTGATTCTAATTCACACCGCGCGTGTCAATAGCCGGCCCTGCAGGCTCACACCCTGCCTTCCTCCGAAGCCTCATCTCTCCTCCCCCTCGCCCTCCACTGGCTCAGCCCTCCTGGAAAGAGCAGGTGGCTGTCCCCACACGGCTAAGTCTTGGTGTTTCCTGGCCCTGTGGACCTCCGAGGCTTAGAGCCGGCCCTGCCCTCGCCCCAGAAAGACTTACTCTCAGCCCCTCTGCCCTCTCCAGCAAGGCTGACAGCACAGCGCCCAGCAGGTGCTCTGTGGGAAGAAGGCGGCCACCGCGGATGTGGCTGCTCTGCTGTTTGTGCACTCGCTGCTCCCATCTGGTTTGCGTGGGGGAAGTGCCTGCCTTGCGACAGGCTCTGCAGGGTGCTGTGGGGGTTCCCCCGCTCTGTTACCCTGAGGCTCTCCTCAGTTGTCTCTGGAGAGCGAGGAGCCGGCCTCCCGGCCAGCCTCTTGGCGTGCTGGGGCGGCAGGAGGCCCTGCGAGAGGAAGGAGAGGTGGGGCCCGCAGAGGGAGAAAGGCGAGGGCTGCACGTGCGCTCAGCCCGCCTGCCAGCCCGCGAGAGGAAGGACATCCGCTGCTGAAGGGGCGACTCGCGGCTCACTCTGCACAAGTCACCGATCTGCCGGGCAGGGGCAGGGCCGGTCTCCTCAATCACTCCGCATTGACACCCGAGGGGAGGCGGTGCCCCGGAGGCAGAAGGCTCCATTTGTAATCCCAGAGGCCTGGCACCTGGAGGAGAGCAGAGGAGTTTGTAATAAAGGGAGTGACACGGGTCCCCAAAGCCATCTGGGAGCCAGAGGAGGAGGAAAAGGATCCTTTTAGCTTCTGGAATCGAAACCACTGATTCAGTTCAATAAGTATTTTCCCAGTGGCCTGGGTTGGGAGGGGAGAGGGTCACCACAATGAATCTAGTGAAGCTGTTGTCTTTTTCTTAAAAGTGTGGAAGGAAAAATAGGATTCTTGATGAGAAGATGAAGAGGGGGCTCCCAGTTGCTGAGCTCTGGCCACTGTGGGGTCTGGGGCGGTGATTTATGTTCTCTGAGCCTCTGTCTACTCACGTGTCATTGTGTCCGCAGCACAGAGCTGTAGCTAATGAGAACACGTGCCTGGCCCTGTACTGAACTCTTTCTGCAGATCTGTAGGTTCTCACAGCACGGATGTTAGGAGGTCAGATTATCCCCACTTTGTGGCTGAGGAAACCAAGGTTCAGAGAGGTGAAATGCATTGTCTCAGGCCACACAGCCCAAGAGTACCTCAAATCCGTCTGTTGGCCATAACACCCACACACGTGCTTCTTCCAAACGGCACCAAAAGGGAAGTGACAGCACCCCTGCTGCAGGAGCCGAGGCTGGCCTGGTCCTAGGCTGGGAAGTCTGGGCAGGGCTGGCTCCCAAGGCGAGTGTGTGTGTGTGTGTGTGTGAGTGTGTGGTGTGTCTGTGTGTGTCTGTGGGTGTGTGTCTGTGTGTGATTGTGTGTGTGTAATTGTGTGTGTGTGTGTGTGATTGTGAGTGTGTGTGTGTGTGTGTCTGTGTGTGATTGTGTGTGTGTGAGTGTGTGGTGTGTGATTGTGAGATTGTGAGTGTGTGTGTGTGTGTGTGTGTGTGGCTATGGATCAGACCCAGGACAGGAGGCATGAGCAGAAGAGAGCCTGGTCTCCAGTTATCTGTCTGCATTCTTGTCCTTGGTCACCATGCATTTCATGGTCCAGCCCCCCCTACCCCCAGTCTGAAACCTGAGTGAGCTGAGGAAGAGGGGAGAGGGAGGGAGGAGTGACGGACACGAGACTGTAAGGAAGAGGGCTGCCCTCTGCTTCCTGAGTTCTCTCAAGAAAGTGAGGGTGCCCCCAACACTCAGGGTTCACAAAGCTCCCCTGCATCCTTCCGTGTTGGTCCAGGGAACATGGGTCTGTGCTGAAGAGTCCCCCCCAACCTTTCCCTCTGCAGCCCTGATCCAAGCAGAAGCCAGCACTGGTCTTTTTTTTTTTTAAAGTCTTGGTGCCAAAGAATTTGAAAATGAAACTCACAGAACAATGGGAACCGCCAAAGGGTAGGGCCCACAGCCTGTTCAGCTCTGCCCCGGAAGAGCCTGCACCCCCAGCCTGCTGTGCAGGAGGTGTTGGGAACCGAGTCTTCGAGCATAGCCTTGACCCACATTAGAACTGGCCCCGCTTTGTGAGATTGGACAAACGCCACGAGAAATGACTGCCTTCTCCGCTCACATCCTCCGAGGTGCCAGAACCAGCTCGGCCTGGCCTGGGATCCCAAAGCTGGGGGCGGGTGTGGCCACAGCCAGGACCCTCCGTGGGTGGCCCGAGGCAAGGCAAAGTGTTAATGTGTCTGGCTAGGGGAGGTGAGAGGTGAAAGGGCAGAGCCAGGCCCTGGGGAGCTGTGTCCCCAGATGCACCTAAATCCCGGCCCCAGGTCACACCTGGTTCCCATCAGCCTCCACCTGCTGAGCACTTTTCCAACTCCAATCCACTTTCCAGTTGGGTTGCTTCAGAAAAGGAACTACTCTGACGTCTACAGTCAGTTTTAGCCGATGTTAAGAACATCTGTGTCCAGGTGGGAAACTGAGGCCCAGCGTGGGGAGAGAACCCGGCCAGGTATCCAGGTGAGTCACAGACAGGATCCCAATCCCTCCATCGTATCCTTGCTGCCTCACTTTTGGTAGCAGTGGGTCACCCAGCAAACATCTCAGTGGGGTTTCTACAGCCGAGACTTCCTTTTCAAAAGGCCATTCCTTTGCTCCATGAAACACAGGAGATTCGCAAAGGGAGTCTGGGAACAGCCCGAGGCCTAGGCACCACAAATCCTCCACCTTATCTCCAAATTAATTCTGGCCTCTGGATCCAGCTGACCGGGCATTGCAGGCTTCATGCTGCCGCAGGCGGCTGCAACTGGCATTTGGTGAGCGTACATTCTACATGTGAGCTGGCGGATCTCCCCGCTCCTGGTTTGATGAAAGCGAAGGGAAGGGAGGGGCCCACGTCACTCATCCCAAGGAGACGAGGGGCCAGGGAGGGGTGGAGGCGGCAAGGGAACCGGTCTGCAGAGGGCGTTCGGAAGGCAAGAGCCACCGCCACGGCCAGCCCTACTGAACAGGTTGCCAGGAGGAGGGTCTGGCCCTGGTTCGCCGACTCCCTCGGCGGTCAGAGTGGGATTCTGCGGTCGAGGGCCGCAGGGACTCCAGAGGTTCCGGGCCACCAACTCCCCACAAAGTGGCTCGCAACCACTCCCGGGCGGGCGGGCGGGAGCTGCGGGCCAAGATGGCACGGGGCACGCGGCGGCACATTCGCGCTGCGCCCCCGCGGCCGCCGAGAGGAACCCCGCGCGACCCCCGCGCGGCCCTGGGGGTCGACCCGGCGCGCGCAGGCCTCGGCGCCGCCGCACGCGGGTGGGCACGCGCGTGCGCGCCGGCCCCGCCCCCCGACGCCCCGCCCCCGCCGCGCGCCCGCCCGCCCGCCCGCGCGCCGCGGCCTCGAGCCTCCCCATTGGCCGCGCGCCGTCACCTGACGCTCTGTTATTTCCTGTGTGTTGGAGAATGGAGAGAAACATCCCGAATCGAGCGGCTTTCCGCCCCTGAGAGGCGGCCGCGGCCTCCGCCTGGGGGAGCCCGCCCTGAGGCGCGCCCGACCGGGGGAGCGAGCGCGCGGGCCGGGAGCGAGCCTCGAGAGGCCGCGGCCCGGCCCCCGGCCCCGCCGCGCGGCCCGGGCCGGCCGAGCTGGAGGCGGCGGAGGCTCCCCCACCCCCACCCCGCGCAGCGCCGCCTGCCGCCGCTCCCTCCCCTCCCGCCCCCGGCCGAGGCCGAGGGACCGGGCGGGGGTCTCCCGCAGGTAACCGCCGCCTGAGATGGGGATAGGGTCCGAGCTTGAGGCCAGGCTGAGGCGCCGGGGCCAGGCCGGGGATGTCCCGGCCTCGAGGGCTGGGGGCAGAGGCACTTGCCCGGCCCGAACCGAGAGTGCTGAGACCACCGGACTCTGAGGTCGGGACTCGGGTGCCGAGGGGCCACGGCCCGACCCGACCCGGAGTGCAAGGAGGTGGGGCTTGGCCTCGAGGGGACGAGCCCGGCCTGGCATCCGGGCGTGAGGGGTCTGGGTCCGGCCTGCGAGGTCCCTCAGGGGCTTGGACACTGTCCTAGCCCCAAGGTGCCGGGGGTGGGGGCTGGGGGGGGTACCTGCTGGCCGCGGTCTCCGGTGCCCAGGAGGAGGGTTCGAGCGGGCGGTGCCCCGCGGTCGGCGGGGTCAGCGCCGCCGGCCCTGGGGCCCCTGACCGCCTCGGGACCGGGCTGCGCTCGCCGCTCCGCTGCGGGCTGGGGGCGAGGCCGGCGGGCGGAGGGCCGGGCTTGGGGCTGGGAGGGGCCGGGCGGGAGCGGCGCTGGGCTCCGGGGAGTGGGAGCGCGCCCGGGCCGCGGGAGGGACGGGGACCCGCTTATTGCCATGTGAACACCTGGAGCCATGTGACGCGGCTGCTGCTCGCCTGTTGGGGGCGGAGGACAGGGAGCGGCTAGCCGGGCGCAAGGTCCCAGCGCCCGGCGGGGTGGGGCGGGGAGCGCCGCGCAGGACACACTTCCTGCGTGGGGTTGCCTCCTCCCTCGCCGGGGGGAGCAGGGCGGGGTGTGGGGTCCAGTGGCCCCCGCGTGCGAGCGGGCGCTCAGCTTCTGTTCGCTTTTGGAGGGGAAAGCGGTGTTGAAGGAGGGAGGCTGATCTGGCCCTGCCCTGGGGCGACGGCGGGGGTGGGCCGTGTCCCGGGGGCCGGAATGGGAGAGGGGGCAATTTACGGAGTTGGGTGGGGGCGTTGCGAGGACCAGCCGCTTCCTGGGCCGGTGGGTGGGGATGATGGTTTTTGTGGCTGAGGATACTAAGCACTGTGTCTTTGTGAAGCCTTTAGTTTGCCCTCAGGGGGGCAGCTCAAAATTAGGGTCCTCCTCCTTTTCCCTTTGCTTTTTTTAAATTTTTTTTTCCTTTCAAAGATTAGGTGACTCCGCTAACTGCTGTAAAATGGATGGAATTTTCGAGCTATTATCTAACGGGGAGATCTTTGGATGATAATTGGACCCTTATGTTAACAGCTTCAGTGGAGAGTTTTTGAAACGTCTTAGATAGGGTGGCAGCGTGGTGGCTGGAAACCGCATTGACATCTGGACCCGGGAGACAGGACTCTCCTTCCAGCTTTGCCACCAATGACCATCCCCTTGGCCACGTTACCTGCCCTCTCAAGGCTCCCAGTTTCCTCCTCTGGTAAATGGGGACTCCCGGGCAGGATCGCAGGGGTGTTGGCTAGGTGTGGTTTTTGTTTGTTTTTTGTCTCTCCTATCGGTGCTTCTGTTTCCGCCAGAAGCTACCTGACTGCAGAAAGGCAGGCCGGGCCTTCCCTGGCTTTTAAAAGCCCGACTCACTTTTCAGCTTCCAGCCACTTCTCCGACAGAGCATGAAACTAAGAGTAGTTTTCCCTCAAATCCCAGCTGCTGTTCTGTGCTCCTCAGAAAGTATACTGTGCTGAATGTGCCCTTTTTGTGTGTTTTGTGTGTGCGTGTTTGCTTGTTTTCTTTGAGCAGGAAGTTAGCAGGGAAAATATTTAGGGACCATTTGCTACTTGGAGCTGTGGATGTAGCGCAAGTATATTTGATAACAAGTGTGCTTGGGTCTGTGTGTTGTTGGCTCCAAGGAGTTCCAAGATCTTTCTTTGCAGTGAATTGGGGAAGGATTTATTGAAAGTTTTTTCAAATTTCTAGTGTCAGTATTCTCAGAGTAGGAATAAGGTGGAATTCCATCATTTCTATGTCCTGCGAAATGGCATGCTAGTGGAATTAAGTGTCACCTCAGGGTGCACTAATTATTTGCATCCCCAATTTATTCCTTAATGGTAGCTGGATGCTTCCTCTCAGATGTTGAAGAACCCCAATTAGTTTCACTGATTTTTATGGTGTGCGAGGGCCTCAGGCCGTGCTTCCGACTGGCGAGTCCTAGATCAGCCTCAAGTTGCTGTTGTTTGTCTTAAGTTTCTACTACTACGATGCTTGAAGGGCATGTGCCTAAGGTGTAATAGTCTCTCTTAGGCCACTCTCTTATTCAGCCTGTACAAACAGCTTCAAACGGAAGTCAGCATTGGCAAGTTTGTTCGTGCTGCTGACTTTGGAGGTCCACTTTTTCCTGCATGTTAACATCAGGCCTATCACAAAGGTAGACACCCAGCTCTGTAGCTATCAGTTCCTTGGAGTTTCCCACGTAAGCAGTTTTATCTACAGTGATATCTAAGTTATGACCTTGTTTGGTATGGAATTTTAAAAACCTTTTAGTTCCTAACATTGTAAGCAGTTATCAAATGTATAGTTACATTTATTTTACAAGGAAAAGTTATAATGTAATTTGCGTGTTTATATGTGTAAGAGAAGGTTGCCAGGGTACTAAGATGTCAGGAGACATCTTTTATGTTTTAAAACTTTTCAGTGGTACGGAATGGGATTCAGTTGAAATCTCGTCTATTTAGACCTAGACATTCGAGTTGGACTACTTCTGGTGAGTTCAGCCTTCTCCTCAGAGGGGAAAGAGTGTGTGTGTTGTCTTTTGTAAAGGTTCAACATGCTAGGTTGTGTTCGAGGTATTTTAAGTCGCCTTAAAAAATCCACCCAGCAGATCTGAGAAGTCGGTCCTTTCTCCTCTCTGAGAGGTGGTAGAGCTAATGAGTGGCCAGGGTTTGGGTGTGGCCATCCTCTGCCTGGCTCCAGAGCCTTCACCAGGTCCAGTGGAGCTCAGTGCCTGTTCAAGGCATAATCAGACAGTGGTAGGTTGGACAAAATACTGGACTTGGACAGAATACTGGAAAGCATGATTTTTGTGACTGTGCCAAGCGGTTTAGTGGCCCCTTGGAGTTTTCTTAACTTCCACTTTCCCCATTCCGGGCCAGTTTTGCCAGTGCACCTGAGATTTAACCTAAAAACGTTTCTCTTCCATACCCATTTCTGCAGCTCTGTCCTGAGCTGGATTCTTTCACCAGCTTAAAGCGCGGTCTCTGTCCGTTACTGGTTTGTCATGTACAGGGATCATGTCACCTAGTGCTGGCTCTCAGTTTGACCAGATGGGACTCAGAAGATGCCTTTACAAAAGACAGTCCTTTTCCCAGGATGCCTTTGGCATTCTTCCTCCTGGGGGCTTGCGTTCAAGGCACCCAAGTGCTCATTAGACCTGCCTGAGCCTTCTAACTCTGCTGCCTTCGTTTTCTTTTTGTGGAAGTAAAGGCAACAAAATAAAGCAAACCAATAAACCCTATTTATATTGGAGCAAAACTGCACATCAAAGTTACGCATTTGAAATGTAATACAGTTGACTCTTACCACAGGGGTTGGGGCGCTGATTCCCCCACCTCTGATGTGTAACTTCGACTCCCCCAAAACTTTACTGATAGCCTCCTGTTGGCCAGAAGCTTTACCAATAACACAAACAGTTGATAAACACACATTTTATATGTTATATGTATTATACACTGTATTCTTACAATAAAGTAAGCTAGAGGAAAGAATGTTATTAAGAAAACCATAAGGATAATACATTTATAACATTTATTTTTTAAAAAAAAAACTTGCATATGAGTGGACCTGCATAGTTACCCATATTTTTTTTAAGGATCAACTATATAATGAAAATAAGGTTTTTATTATTATCAGTTAGGCTGTTGTCCCTTTAATACCTGTGTACGGGCAGTGTGGCTGAAAAGGTGTCATGGCCACAAACACAGTCAGGACTTGCTGCATTAGAGCTGTGTTCGCTCTGTAGGGGCCCAGCGGGAAGATGAACGCTGAGGTGACTTACTGGTATGTCTGATGCTTTGTTGTGGGGCAGTTCAGGAGAAAAAGGTCAGCTGCGGGAAAATCGCTGTGTTGTAGTGTGTACCTGTAAGCTGTTCTGTAGGAAAGGGTGGAAGTTCATTGGAAAACTTGACTGTCAGCCTGAGGGGAAGATGGTTTCATGTTTAAACATGACACCCTTGAACATGGATTAAGGTTCTGTGGGTTGTGTTCTAGTTTTTATTTGTAGGTATTTGTAGGCACTGTTCTAAGCATGGGAGACGCAGTGGAGGGCAAGAGAGGTGTCTGCTCTGGAGACAGACGGTAACCAGTACGTCAGTGTGAATGTCAGGTGGTGATAACAGCTATGAGGAGAACACAGAGACAGAGACTCGGGAATGGGGCTTCAGAGCAGTCATGAGGATGTCCGTGCTTCCGAAGCCTTTCTGCCGGGAGGCCTGTCACACTTGATCTGTGGGGCAGGAGGAATGGCATGAAAGTAAATAATTTGCTTTAGCCCTGGGTGTCTTGAGAAGTTAATCCAAAGAATAGAGGTGGGTTGATTGAAGTCTTCCCTCTGTCTATATCTTTATGCTTTTGTGAGTGGGGACCTAGCTCAAAAGAGCTTAAGAGGGATCACTGTAAAGGGTAAGAAAGGAAAGTTATCTGCTTTTCTGTAGTCGTTCCAATCAGAAATGTAGATGGGTTAAAATATTGATGGGTGCTAGGCGTTATTAGAAACATCTTTTAGTTGTGTGCATGTTTCTTTGTCGGGGAATTGGAGTGGGAGGTTATGATCATCATACTTTGTTAAAGCTTCGAGTGAAGCCAGCAACTATTAGTGACATCTGTATACAGGGCACTGTGCCAGGTATTGCTTCAAATGAAGGATCCAGAGTGACTGATTGGAACTGGGGTATGTGTGTGGAGGGCAAACTGTTGAAGGAAGCAGGATAGCTGTAAGAGAGGGGCTCTAGTAGGGACGGAAATAGCATGGCCCAGAGGGTTCATCCTCCCAGGCTTTCCCAGCCAGCTGGCCTGTGTCCTACATACGTAGCCTCACTCCCTTTTCTATGCACTCTAATTATCTACACTAATAAAAGAAAAATGCAAATTGACCTTACCTTCGTGACACCCACCAGCCAATCAGGAATGAGTATGCAAATTAATACCACAAAGATTGAGGGTTAATTTGCATACACAGGTGCCAAGCAGCGGGGCAGGATGCAGGTGTTCTGCACCGCCCCAGCCGCTCCGGGCCTCTGGGCAGCGTGGGAAGGTGGAAAGACAGCTCTGGGCCAGAACAAAAGTGGAAAGGTGGCAGCTTCTGGAGTCAGGGGAAGGAAGGCCCATTCTTGCACGGATCTTCATGCATCGGGCCTCTAGTAGAATTATATAGAGAATGTGAGGAAACCTAAGAAATTGTCTAGTTTAGCCCTTTGCCTACAACTCAGGAAAGATGCTGAGAAGGTGGTGACTTGGCCCGAGTTATGCTGCTTTACACTGACAGACTCAAGGTTAGGACCCTTTCTTTTCTACCAGAGCCCATGCCCTCCCCAGAGGACTCATAGTCGGCAGTTGCTCTTGGGTAGAGACACTGTGTAGTTCAGTCTTAAGCAGGCAGAGGGAAGCCCTGGCTGGGTAGCTCAGCCCAGGTTAGAGCGTCATCCCAAGACGCAGGAGTGATCCCTGGTCAGGGCACATAAAAGAACCAACCAACTAATGCGTAAATAGGTGGAACAGCCAATCTCTCCCTCCCTCCCTCTCTCTTCCTCTCCCTCTTTTCTTCTCCCTCTCTCTTCCTCTCCCCTGGCCCCTCTGTCCTTCCTCCCTTTCTCTCTCGCTGCCCCTCCACTCCCCTCACACAAATCAATCAATAAAACATTTTTTAAATGCAGTACCTAACTGTTGAGTCAGGGGCGCTGATTTCTTTTTTTAAACAGTCAGAGAAAAGACCGCACATCAATCTTGAAAGCAGAGGCTGGACAGAGAAATTGTACCACTGTTTCTTTCACAAAGAAACATTGTTGATTTCTTAGGCCCATTGAGACCTAATCTCATCCTGGTGCAGAATGAATGACAGGGAGACGCTCTTTGCCACATCTGGCATTAGTTGTGAAGTTCGAATAAGGCCCTTCAGGTATAGGGGGAAAATTCTTATATGTGGCTTAAACTTGAGTTCTAAAATTCGAATTAAGGGCCCTCGTAGTCCTAAGTTTTCACCTCTAGACTTCTGTTTCAGAGAGGAGTTGGCTTCTGCGTTTAGAAGCACCTTACCCATGAGGCATTACTTTGGTAGCCTGGGGATCATCGCTGTGCCCGGCAACAGGAGGGTTTCTTGAGAAGCAGGACTAGTTCCCCGTGACGGGCACTTTATGGGGGCAGCAGAGCGTTAGAAGGAATGTGTGGCCTCAGTCTGACTCCGACACTTATTAGCAGTGACCTTAGGCATTTTGCCTGCATCACCGTTCCCTCGTGTGTAAACGGAGGTATCCCATCCTCAGGCCCATCGGGAAAGGAACTTAAACAAGAAGAACATACAGGGGGCGCACCACCCACAGGTGACGCTCGTTGGATGGTAGTTTTTCATAAACACACGACTCTAGAGCAGGCCTGGTTCCTGCCGAACCCAGCGCTGTTCTGTCCTTAACTCTCTGCCCCGTGGAGAAAGGCAGTTAAACGGATATCGGAAGTGCTCTGGCAGAGGGCATGGTGCTGCACCAAGACATGTACCCCTGGCAATTGGCCTGGCTCAGAGGCTGAGCGCCTTCCCATGAACCGGGAGGTGATGGTTCAAGTCCCGGTCCAGGCACATGCGCTGGCTGCAGGCTCCATTCCCACTGGGGGGTGTGCAGGAGGCACCCCCTTCTCTCTCATCATTGATGTTTTTCTCTCTCCCTTCCTCTCTGAAAGAAAAAAAAGAAAGAAAAAGACTTGTAAACCTGACTTGGAAGATCACAGGAGGCTTCTTGAAGGAAGGCTCTTCACTTCCTCATCGTCCACTTGTCTCTCACTGTCTCGTCCCACCTCTGTACCCGATGGTCTCTGGACTCTGTCCCCCGTGTTCTCAGACATCCTCAGGCTTTCGTGGTTGCCCATAAGCTGGCCACCCCGCATTGATCTCTTCAGACCTCCCTAGCTCCTCCAACTTCGGCTTGACACGGCTGTTTGAATATCTCACCGGCAACTGGAGAGTCACAGCCCAAAACTGAACACAGATTCCTCAGAAACTTTCCCCTCCTCTTGTTCCCTTCTCCTTCAGTGGCTTTGTCTTCTACCCACTTTCTCCGGTCAGGTTCCTCCTCTTCACTCAGCACCCCCCACTTCTGGTCCATCACCAAGTTACTGTCAGTGCGGTGTCCACACCTGACTGAATCCGTCCGCTCTGCGCCACCACCCTCGCCTCCCTCCCTATCGCTGCCATGGCCTCCCTGTGTCCACTCCTGTCTGTCTTCACTTCACTTTGCCCCGAGTAGCTAAGAGTTACCTGTCTCTGCTCCACTTAAACTCTCTTAACAGTTTCTCATAGAACTTGGGAGAAAATTCGAACTCCTTGCCATCTCCCGCAAGGCTCTGAAAACCCGGGCTCCGGCCGCTCTGACGCTCTCCTGCTGCTGTTGCTGCTGTCCTCCGGCCACAGCACCTCTCGGTCCCCTGAAGGCATCAGGTTCTTTCCCACGTTGGAGGCTCTGCTATCCTCTGCCCGGAACACTGGCCACCCCAGCCTTTGCTCACCCTTCAGGATATTTGTTGAATGAATAAACAGCATGGGACAGGCAGCAAAGGGAGTGGGGGGAGGGGAAAGTGCCCTTGAGGTTCTGAAAGATGGCGAGTTTGGTTGTGGCACAGGAGGAGTGTATTCAAGTAAAACAGCGAGGCATGCGGCAGCCCGGGCTCAGCGACGCGCTCAGGAGAGGATACAGTGATGCCGCCGCTCGGAAAACTGGAAGTTTCTCAAAAGTTGAACATATGTCTACCCTGTACCAGTTTCATTTTTAGACATTTATGCAAGAGGAATGAAAATACATGGCCACAAATAGGCCTTGTGTAAGAGTGCTCATAGCAGCTTTATTTGTTTAGTTTAATTTTTTATTGGTTTCAGAAGAGAAGGGCAAGAGAGAGAGACGTCAGTGAGGAGAGAATCCTTGATCGGCCGCCCCGCACGCCCCGCCCGGGACCGAGCCCGCAGCCTGGGCGCGTGACCCGGCCCAGAGTCGAGCCCGAGCGCCTGGCTCCTAGGTCAGTGCTCAGGCCCTTGGCCTGCCGGCTGGGCTTTCCGGTCCTGTTCTTGGTGTAGGAGATGCCGATTGTGTTCCCGTTAGTTGTCGTTCGTTGGAGATGGGAGCTGCGGCCTTGGTGCGTGGGCCGACGTTCCCACCCGCTGAGCCTCGGGCCGGGCCCTCGCTTTACTCGGACGCCGGCCGGCCGGCGGAGAACGGCTGGACAGACGGATCCGCTCTTCAGTGGAAGGCCGCCCAGCAGTACAAAGAAACACTACTGGTGCATGCGATATCACAACTGGTATTTTCAGTCCCCATTTTGCCCTTCTTCCAAACCATTTCCCACCTTCCAGCTAAAGCGACCTCTGAGTTCAGATTGGATGACCTCGGTTGTCTCCCTTTAGCCCTCAGTAGCTTTTCCGTGCTTTCGTGGTGGCCAGCGAGGGCCCTTCTGACCCCGCCTCCCTCTGGGCCCCTTTGACCTGGCTTCCCCGTCATTGACCTCCCTGCTGTTTCTCAGTTTCTCAACGGCCCAAGTTCATCTCGGCCTGAGGACCTTTAGTTTGGCTCCTCCCTCCGCCTGGAGCACTCTGCCTCCCAGACCCCTGGGAAACTTGTTTTGTCATTCAGGTTCAGTGTCGTGTTTCCTCTGCAGAGAGGTGTTTTCTGATGGACACGCTCCCCCACCCCCACCACCCTGGTCTGGGGTAGCCCCGCCACCTCACCCTGCTTTATTTTATTCACAACTTTGCTCACCGCCTGACGTTTGTCTCTCTATTTGCTGCCTGTCTCCCCTCTCTGGGATGAAGCGTGTAGAGTGGGTCCTGGGTCCTGACCACGCGGGCGTGGGGGGCGGCCGGGTGAGGGTCTGGTCGGGTGAGGGCCCTGACCACGCGGGCGTGGGGGGCGGCCGGGTGAGGGTCTGGTCGGGTGAGGGCCCTGACCACGCGGGCGTGGGGGGCGGCCGGGTGAGGGTCTGGTCGGGTGAGGGTCCTGACCACGCGGGCGTGGGGGGGCGGCCGGGTGAGGGGGTGAGGCCGGAGGAGGTGGATTGGAGAGGGAGGACGGTCAAGACTTCCGGCGCAGTGGTTCCGTTTCTCCTGTCTGAGGGGTGGTCTCCCACCAGTGACGGGGGTACACCCCGCCCCCACCCTCTCAGTTGTGCTCTTGTTGCTAATAAGGACCGGAGCTCGGAGGGTCAGGACAAAACTCGGAGGACTGTGGGCACTTAGGGGGCAGGGGGCACTTCCAGAGCAGAGGGGACGCCACCTGGCGGGTCAGGAGGAACACCCAGGTGTGTGGCGTGCGGAAAGCGGGCGTTCAGGGGTGACTGAAGCGCAGCAGGTGTATGTTTACTGATGAGAAAGGGGGCGAGGAGGTGGGGACAATGAGTTTGGAGTCAGACCTCCCTGAAGTTTGGAAAATAAAAAGCTGCAGAGAGTCTGGAGTCAGGAGAAGACTGAGGAAAGGAGAGAGCCTTGGGCCTGTGTAAGGTGAGGTGGGAAGGCGCCCGAGAGTGCCGGGTTGAGGACCTTTCTGGAGAACTGGGCCCAGGTCCGTCCCGGGGACTGGCTCTGGGTGGTGAGCCCCCTCCCGGAGGAGAGCAGGGGTGCGGGCAGAAGCGGGCGGGCCCGAGGGCGGCTGCTGGTCTGTCGGAAGGCGCTCTGCCGGACAGGAGTGAGGCTGGAAGCGGAAGAACGTGGGGAAGGTTGGGGAGACGCTGTGGCGGGGAGACGCTGTGGCGGGCAGGCTGAGCCAGCTGGGGAGACGAGTCGCAGGGAAAATAAAAAGTAGTTAAATGAGCTTTCTTCCTCCTCCTGGAATTTTTGAGAAACTGGTCAGACCTTTGCAGTTCTTTGTCTAGTTTTGGGTTCCGGTGACTTGGACTGCGCTCTTCCTCCTCATGCCTGTCGGCTCCACGCCTTCCCCGTGCCTCTGCCGGGCCCGTGCCTCTGCCGGCCCCGTGCCTCTGCCGGCCCCGTGCCTCTGCCGGCCCCGTGCCTCTGCCGGCCCCGTGCCTCTGCCGGGCCCGTGCCTCTGCCGGCCCCGTGCCTCTGCCGGCCCCGTGCCTCTGCCGGCCTGTGCCTCAGGCCAGTGACCTGTGGGCACCGCTCAGCTCTCGGGGTTATTACGCCAGTGCCTGACGGCATTCGCCGTGTCAGGTGTTGAATCAACATCACCGAGGGGGTCACTCTCGCTCCCGGAGAGCTGGCTGCCCCAGGTCCGCAGAGGCGTCTGGGTCCCAGGTGGCCTGGCCGGGGCGCAAGAGGTGGGCGCCGTCATCCTCTTTCCAGTCCAGCCGGAGCAGCTCTCGCCATCGCTCTCTTATCTGGTGGGAATCTGCGTGAGGTCTGTGCTGGGAAACGTGTTTAACGCCCCGCCCGCGGCCCTGAGGTCCTTGTGGTCAAGACGTGTTTTGTTTTGTCTTGTCTTGTTTTGTTTTGTAGCCCGGAACAGGCGTGAGGCCCGTGGGGGCACTGAGAGGGAGTGCACCCTCTCGCCCCTGATCTTCCTCTCCGGAATGCCCTGTCTTCCTCTGTCCGTCCTCTGCTGTATGTCACGGTCACTAGAGAGTGTGTCTGCTTCACCCCAGGTGGTCTGTTCTTAGACGGCTGCCGTGCCTCGTCAGTCTGCCTGTCCCTTTCCCATAGTGGGTAGCAAAGCAACGTTACATTTGGGTTTTTAGAAAACTTGTAGAGCTTTCCTGTGAGTGAGTAAGATGGTTGAAGGATAAGGAAAACATTCCGAGGAAACATCAAGCAAAGAATGAGTTAATTTAGCCTGGGAACGTGTTCAGAGCAGTGCGTTACCGAGGGTCTGAGGGTGTTAGAGTGATGGCTGGTCCTCATCGCCCAGAAGGAAACGGCAGCTGAGGTCGGATGGGGTGTGAAGCGTTCCAGGTGCTC
Organism: Antrozous pallidus; assembly: GCA_027563665.1. NCBI lineage: Eukaryota > Metazoa > Chordata > Mammalia > Chiroptera > Vespertilionidae > Antrozous > Antrozous pallidus. The sequence continues at coordinate 116,012,602 of CM050513.1, read as the reverse complement.
CCATGACGGAACGCTGCCCTGTGAGGAAGGCTGGCAGTTCTTCCTGGGGAGTTCATTTTCTGTTACTCCTCCCCCGAGGGCGTGTCCCCGGCGGTTTCTAGGGAAACAGCCACGTGAGCCATCGATGGCTGCCTCCTGCCGGAGCCTCAGCCAGGGCCCAGGCCAGGGAGGCACCTGCCACCAAGGCACATGCCCTTGACCGGAATCGAACCCCGGACCTTTGGTTCATAGGTGACACTCTATCCACAGAGCCAAACTGGCTAGGGTGAGAGTTTTATTTTTTTAAAATATGTTTTATTGATGTTTTTACAGAGAGGGAAGGAGAGGGACGGGAAGCTGATCAATGAAAGAGAAGCATCAATCAGCTGCCTCCTGTGCACCGCCTACTGGGGTGTGCCTGCAACCAAGGTACATGCCCTTGATCAGAATTGAACCCGGGACCCTTCAGACCGCATGCCAATGACGCTCTGTCCACTGAGCCAAACCAGTTTTGGCGAGTTTTGTTTTTAAGACATGTTCATATTTATTTTAGAAAGCAGAAGGGAGAGATAGAGTGTTAGAAACCTCATGGACCGACTGCCTCTTGCAACATGCCCTACTGGTGATCGAGCAACCTGACCGGGAATCAAACCGTGACTTCATGGTTTTCTAGGCCAGCGGTCGGCAAACTCAGTCAACAGAGCCAAATATCAACAGTACAACGATTGGAATTTCTTTTGAGAGCCAAATTTTTTAAACTTAAACTTCTTCTAACGCCACTTCCTGTAGTAAAGTAGATACATGAGTTTAAGTATCATAGCAGTAGAATCTTTATTTTCTTTTAGTTGAAGAAATCTTTGTGGAAGGAGATTTAAGTTCTAACGTACTTGAATAGGAGAAATCAGAGTTGGAGTGAAGGACTTTAATGATGCAGCCTGTATCATTTATCTCTCGTAGAAAAAGAACTTTAAAATTTTGTTGTATTGGTCAGCAAAGTGCTGAAAGTTGGCTCCCCCTAAAAGTAAGGTACAAAGGGAATGAAGCCTGTGAGAATGAGACATCAGAGAAAATACAAGAAAAAGAAAACTTCATTTCAGCCAACATTGCTAAGTGTATACCGTGCTGGGCACAAGAAGTATCAGAGTAAATAACACACCCTTTCCCCGGAGGTTAGTGTCTGTGGGAGAGTCAGGCGTGGACAGTTAACGTTTACAGAGTCTACGCAGGATCTGTCTGTAAGGCTGTAACGGTGTAGCCGGGGTTCCGGGAGAGAACGGGGGCAGAGGCGTTCCTCCCGGTGGAGAATATCGGAGAAGGGCACGTGGGAGTAGGGCCTGGAAGGCTGGATGGGAGCGATGGCCATGTGCATGAGTGGAGCCTTCAAGAACCATGGCTCTGAAGTACGTGACATACTGCCTAGCAAAGCGCAGTCCTTAGAGGACTGGACAGCACAAGGACGGGCCGGCCAGGAGGGAGTGCGGGCCGGCAGTGAGGTGGGAACAGCGTGGGGATGGGCCTTGAACATGGGCCAGGCTACTTGGTTCTCACCAGGGGAACAGGTTTTGTGAAGAAAGGCGTGACGTGGTTGAGAGGCGGGTTCTGGTTGTGAGAGGAGGTGGAGGTGGGAAGGAGGGGAGGACTGGGAACAGTCTTGCCTCTGGTTTTCCCCTGGCCAAGCCCTAACCCCTAACCTGCGGGAGAAAGATCTGCAGAATCGAGTAAGCTGGCCAGTTCACTGTTTAAATCATAAACTGGTTTAGATAAAATGGCTGTACAGGAAATTTTGGCATCAACCCACTTTGATTCCAAAATAGATAGGCACAGATACTTTATTTATAAAACACTTTAGTAAATAGTAGTATAAGTAATTATTTTATACAAATAATAAAATTTTGAATTCCAGAGATTGTTGCAAACACTTAAAAATATTAGCTTGCTTAATTTTTGTCAAAATTATGTGAGGGAGGTACTTTTATATCTGTTTTCAGATGAGGAAACTGTAACACGAGGTTGAATGACTTGCCCGAGTTCTCTCATCTAAAAAGGAGCAGGGCCAGGGTTTGAAATCAGGTGTCCTGACTTCAGGTTCTGTGCCTTAACCTGGCACAGGAGAGTCCGTATTTCATTTTAGTGAACTAGAAAGTAACTCTTGGAGAACTACCCATCGGTGGTCACAAACCAGTCCCGGAGGTGTAAGGACAGCAGAGGGAATATAGTCACTGTATTGTAGTGACCGTGTACAGTAGCAGGTGCGTCCCTGAGGTGTTGGGAGACTTATCAGTGCTAAAAACCAACGAGCTATCGAGCCATGCAAAAACTTAAATGCATGTGGCCGAGTGGGAGAAGCCACCCCGAGCAGGTGGGGCACGGCGTTCTTATTTTGGGAGCACAGCCTCGCTGCGGGGCGCTGCCGCGGTGCGCGCGTCCATTGTGGCGTCTCGGGCGTCGGCTGGAATGTAAACTGTGAGCGGACTCGAGCGGTAGCTGATGTGTCCACGCAGGTTCATCGGTTGTTACAAACGTGTCACTTTGGTGGGAGACAGGCATAGTGGCGGAGCCTGGGAGCTGAGGGTACTTAGGGAGATCGCTGTGCCTTCCTCTCAATTTTGCTGTGAACCTACAACTGCTCTAAAAATCAATCTTTTTTTTTAAGTGCACTACAATATGCACTAAAATGTAAACAGTAGTTATCTCTGGAGAGTAAGATTATACACCTCTGCATTGTGTGAAATTTATTCCAGGAGTACACATTAATTTTATAATAAAAGGATACGCATCAATGAGACAGTTCTAAAAGTTGTTTAAACGAAAACACTGTTAACGTTTGTGAAAAATTTTAACATCCTTTCCCTTCACAGCATTTTTCTGACCTCTTTCACCTGCCTCTTTGCACTGAACACTGAACTCTAAACTGGGGGGGGACTGTGCCTCCTCCACCCTCGCATGTCCGTGGCCCGGAGCCGCGCGTGGCGCACAGTAAGGGGCCGCGTGTTTATTGCGAAGACTGCCCACCTCACGTTACGGCAGTGCATGAGATTTGCTTTTAATCTCTTTCATGGGACAAACTACTAAGCTATTTTCCTCTTTAGTGAGTGATTGGCGTGAGGGGCTGGCGGGGGAGCGCCCGAGAGGAGGCGCTGAGGAGCCAGTGAACAGGAGACGGGCTGTGGGGCGGACATTGGGACTGTTGTGGACAAGCAGGTGGGGCCCTGCCTGCGCTGCTGCCAGAGCGTCCTGATGGCCTTCCCCGGCCCCTGGTCGCCTCTGACTGACTGCCAGAAGGTCTTCCCAACACTCCTCTGTCACCTCTCAGCCGCGCGCTGAATTAAATACGCGCACTCTGGGGCCCGGCCGGCTAGGGCAGCGGGTTAGAGCATCAGGACACGCGCAGGTCGCAGGGTTGCCCCCTGGTCAGAGCAACATATAAGAAGCAACCAATGCCGAAACCGGTGTTGCTCAATGGTTAGAGTGCCAGCCTGCAGACTGAAGGGTCCCGGGTTTGATTCTGATCAAGGGCGTGTACCTTGGCTGCGGGCACATCCCCAGTGGGGGGTATGCAGGAGGCAGCTGATGGACGTTTCTCTCTCATCGATGTTTCCGACTTTCTATCCTCCCTTTGTCTCTGAAAAATCAATAAAATATATATTTTAAAAAGTCAACCAATGAATGCATAAATAAGTGGACAACAAAATCTAGTATGTATGCCCTCTTTCTCTCTTCTTCTCTTTCCCTCCCTTCCCCTCATCTCTAAAAAAATAAAAAATAAAATAAAATAAAAATGTAGGCACCTTGCCTTGTTATTCAGGCAGTTAGGACCTTCCCACGGCCATCGCCCCGTTTCCCTGCACGTCCTCCATTGCAGCCTCTGACCCCGTCCAGCGCTTACCTAACAACTGAGTTTGTCCGCATCTCCATGCATGTGTTCGTGCCCTGTCCCAGTCTCCATCTGTCCAGATCTCCATCTTCCAAGGCCTTTCTCAAATGCTCCCTTTTCCTGAACACCGCCTTCCTGTAGCTGGGTGCTTTTCTCATAGCATTCTGCAGTTTTCTTCTGTACATTTAATCTTCCCTTTTTATTAAATCCTCCTAAGCATGTTCTTGCCCTCCTGCCCCAGGCCTCTTTGAGGCAAGGATTGTGGTGTCAACACTCCTAATGTTCTCTGCAAGTGCCTTGGATCTGGAATGTGTGAGCAGGCTGAATGGCTTTTGAAGGAGAGAAGAAGAAAGTAGGTAGAAGACAGAACTGGTGGTGTGTAGTTTTGGCACAGGAAGGCTTGTCCTTGGGCACGGATTGTTTGGTGGTCAGAGAAGCCACGGGGTGGGGGCTGGGAGTGTAGATAAAGAACCAAGTACAGTGGGTCTAGAACATCGGAACGAAGGCAAGAGGCCAGAGGCGGAAAGGACTAGGTGAGGAGCTGTGGTGGTTCCAGAGTTTTGAGGTGAGTCCCTGTACTTACCTCCAGGGTGCTCGACAGTGTAGTGAGGGAAACAGAGAGTTCAGTCAGTGATAATACGTTATAATAATTTGGCCATAGAGACAGGAAGGTGCTAGAAAACGTTGGTTGATTCTAGAAGAGCAATGGCAGTAAGAGCGAGTGAGCCATCATAGCAAGAGCTTGGTCCTGAGCGGGTGGGCAGAAAGGTTGGCACCACATGGCAGTCAAAGGGCCAAATGGCCATTGCCCTGATCCCCTTAAAGGAGCATGGCAGAAGGTATCACAAGGGTATTTTAGGGTGATGATGGTGATGATGGTGAAAGGTTAGCTCTCAGTGTTGGCACTCAGCTCTAAAACGAGAAGTAGGTCAGTGTTGAAAGAGAAACAGTAGTGAATTTAGTGTTTCAAACCCACGAGGCAGCTTGGTTAGTACTCGTGTGTTTGCACTGTGGAGACTGGGTCATAGGAGAGAGCCAGGATTCAGGGAGATGAGTAAAGGAGAAGAGCAAGTAATGAAATTACCCACCTTGAGTGTTCTAGTTTCTTACAGATTAAGATGTCTTTTGGATTTTTTACTCTTTTATTTTAATTGATGTGAAATTCACACAAAATAAAATTAACTATTTTAACATATTATCAACTATAATACCATGCTGTACATTAAATCTCCGGAACTTATCTTACAACTGAGCATTTGTACTCTTTGACCAAAATTAACCATTTTTAAGTGAACAATTCAACAATTCATTGGCATTTAGTACATTCACAACATTGTGCAAATACAACCTCTAATTCCAAAACATTTATCACTCCCAAAAGAAGCCTCATACCCCTTAAGCACTTAGTCCCTTTTTTCCCCCAGTCCCCTGACAACTACCAATCTGTTTTCTCTCTGAATTCACCTATTTCGGTTATCCTATCTAATAAAGAGGTAATATGCAAATTGGCCATCACTCAACACATAAGATGGCAACCACAAGATGGCCGGCAGGGGAGGGCAGTTGTGGGCATTCAGCCCAGCAGGAGAAGGCAGTTGGGAGGAACCAGGCCAGCAGAGGAGGGTAGGTAGGAGTGACTAAGCCAGTAGAGGAGCGCATTTGGGGGTGATCAGGCCAGCAGGGGAAGGCAGTTAGAGGCAATCAGGCCAGCAGAGGAGGGCAGTTGGGAGCAACTAGGCCAGCAAGGAGGGCAGTTAGAGGCGACCAGGCCTGCAGGGGAGGGCAGTTGAGGGCAACCAGCCTGGCAGGGGAAGGCAGTGAGGGGCAATTGGTCTGGCAGGGGTGCAATTAGGCTGGCAGGCAGAAGTGGTTAGGAGCAATCAGGAAGGTAAGCAGGCGAGCAGTTGGGAGCCAGCAGTCCTAGGTTGTGAGAGGAATGTCTAACTGCCTGTTTAGGCCCTGTTCCCACTGGGATGGGGCCTAAATGGGCAGTCAGACATCCCTCAAGGGGTCCCAGATCGGAGAGGCTGCAGGCTGGGCTGAGGGACACACACACACACACGCACACACATGCACGAATTTCGTGCACCAGGCCTCTAGTAGTATATAATTGGAACCATGCAATAGGTGAACTTTTGTGCCTGGATTCTTTCACTTAGCATGTTTTGAGTTTATCCACATTTTGATATTTATCCACATTTTGATGTTCATCCTTATTGTAGCACGTATCAGTACTTTGTTCCTTTTTTATGGCTGAATAGTACTTCATTGTGTGTATATACCACAGTTTGTTTATCCGTTCATCTGTTGATGGGCGTTTGGCTTGTTTTCACCATTTGGTTTTGTGAGTAGTGCTACAATGAATATTTGGCATACAGATATCTGTTTGAATCTCTGTTTTCAAAGTTTTTTAGGGTGTATATCTGGAGTAGAATTGCTAGGTTATATAGTAACTACAGTCTTTTGAGGAACTGCTTAACTGGCTTCCAAAATGGCTGCACCGTTTTACGTTCCCACCAGCAATGTGTGTGGGTTCCAATTTTGCATCCTGGCCAACACTTGTAATTTTCTACCTTTTAGTATAGCCACCCAAGTGGGTGTGAGGCAGTGTCTCGTTGTGGTTTCGATTTGAATTTCCCTAATAACATTAAGCATCTTTTTAAGTGCCTGTCAGCCATTTGTCTATCATCTTTGGAGAAATGTTGATTCAAGTCCTCTGTTTATTTTTAATTGGGTTATTGTCTATTTGTTGTTGAGTTGTAAGAGTTCTTCATATATTTTAAGTACTAGACCCTTACCAGATATGTGGTTTTTATTGTCTGGCAATTTGAAAGTCTTTTCTGTTGCTGGTATCGTTGGAAGAAGTAGCTTAGACACACTGGGTTACATATGAATAAACCTGTATGCAGAATTAAGCAGTGATGGAATCCTAGAAATAGGAGATATTTTGAGTGATTTTGATATTTGTTCGATGCCTACATTTTTGTTTAGTCATTGTATTTTTTCCCTGATCTCTTTGAAACCTGTGCAGCGCACAAAACCCATGAGACCTGGAGAACCAAACTTCAAGAGCCAGTCCCAGCATGCATAAAATGTTGTAAGCCGCTGCGTTCGGAGACTGAGACATTTAGAGTTATGTATTGAATCATGTCTCTGTGTTTTTAGTCTGAAGGTCATATTCCAAACACAGAATCACAGGAGCACTCCCCAGTCATGGACTGCCCGTCTGGAAACTTCAGTAGAACTGTGTTTCAGAAAGGGTTCATTTTATTTCAACACATTGATGTGTGCAGGGTTTTATGCGTTAACACTTGCCTTTCAGCCAGCTCTTCTCCCACTGGAGCCCGTTATGTGGGGCTGTGCTGTGTTACAGAAGCTCTCGGGAGGGGCAACTACAGAAGCTGTTTCCCTGTATGTTACCTTGCCTGAGAGGGTTCCTTTAGCATTTTGGGCTTTTGACCAGACTGATTTTCATATAACTTGAGGATTTTACGTGTTATAGACACTCACTTCCCGATTATGTGCTCTAGGACACTGTGCTTCCAGGGACTGCTCTGGGCTCAGCTGGCTCCTTTCTGCCTGGTCTTCCAAGAGCCAGCTTCTCGGCGTCAGAGCGATAGAGGAAAAGGTGCTCGTTACCCTTCTTATGTCACCATGATAGGCTTGGGGGAGAACATGAAGAAAAGATTCTTCTTCAAGTTTCCTGTACCACGGATTTTTCAGTTTGGAGTGTGGGTGTCTCTAATTAGCACACAGTGAAAGGAGTGGAAATTGGAAATAACGTCTACACCCAGACCATTGGATAACATTGAAATATCCTTATTGCCACTCCTACAAGTGCCTTTAGTTTTATTGCTTTTAAATTTAACCTACTTTCTTTTTTTATTTTTTAATATACTTTTATTGATTCCAGAGAGGTAGGAAAGGGGGAGAGAGAGAAACAACAATGATGAGAGAGAATCAGCGGTTGGCTGCCTCCCGCACGCCCCCTACTGAGCCCGCAAACCGGGCACGTGCCCTCCTGGTTCATAAGTTGATGCTCAACCACTGAGCCACACCGGCGAGGCTTAGCCCACTTTCTTTTTAACATTCTCTCTAGCATTTTCTTCCTGGTTTTCTTTTCTTGTTGGTAGCACACAGAGGGAGTATTGGAGTGTATGGCTCCTCCGCCTGCTGGGAGCATTGTGTGTGTAGTCTCTGTGTGTGGCACTGTGCTTACGCAGAACAGGTCATGCCAATTTCGAAGACATTCTAGGACAATAGAGAACACTGATTTCGTATTCAGCAGGCTTCTTGAGTCTGTGGCGTGGTATCTTTTATCTGTTTAGAGAACTCATAGCAATTCTCGTGGCTTTGCTCCTGTTCTTTCCTCATTCTGAGACTTTGGTTGCCACGCAGATATGTTAGACCTCACTGTATCCTTTCTGTCACTTACTCTTTCTCCTGTCATTTCTATGCATTTCTGTTTTTCATTCTTCATAGTTTCTTTGACCTATCTTTCATTTGACCAGTTCTCTCTCTGACTAATCTACTTTTAATTGAACTTAAGAACTCAAATGTTTTTTCCCCATTTGGGTTCTTTTCAATCTGCTATGTTGCTTATGGATTCGAATTCCCTACTAAATTTTTCAAGCTTGCCTTTTATTCTTAAAACAGAGTAAACAGAGCCAAAAACCGGTTTGGCTCAGTGGATAGAACATTGGCCTTGGGACTGAGGGGTCCCAGATTCGATTCCAGGCAAGGGCATGTACCTTGGTTGTGGGCACATCCCCAATAGGGGGTGTGCAAGAGGCAGCTCATCGATGTTTCTGACTTTCTATCCCTCTCCCTTCCTCTCTCTTTAAAAAAAAACAGTAAATAGACTTGTCTTATAATCTATCAGTTCTCTTATGAGTCTCTTTGGGTTTGTGACTGTTTATATTGGTTCTTACTCGTGGTGTTTTGTCTCTTCATTTGTTTGTGTACTGGACGTGGTACTTGAAACATTATTTATAGAAATAATTACAGGCCTTGGATGTCTTCTTCCAAGGAGGCTTTTCCTTTGCCTTTTCCAGGTGCCTGAGAGCATTGGCAAACCAGGATCGTCATTGCAAGTTGAGAGAGAGATTTCTTCCCAGGATATTAATTTGATAATTCCTACTATCCCGTTAGTCTTCTGTTACTTTTAATAAGAAGCATGTCTGTTTCATCCCTTTTTGGCAAATTATTTAGTTCATCATTATTGAATGCAGAAAATGAGACCTTTTTTTTTTAATATATATTTTATTGATTTATTTTTATTTTATTTTTCCAGAGAGGAAGGGAGAGGGATAGAAAGTCAGAAACATCAATGAGAGAGAAACACCGATCAGCTGCCTCTTGCACACCCTCCACTGGGGATGTGCCCGCAACCAAGGCACATGCCATTGACCGGAATCGAACCCGGGACCCTTCAGTCCGCAGGCCGACGCTCTATCCACGAGCCACACCGCGAGACCTCATTTTCACAGGCTCATGGTAGTCTCACATTCACCCCGGCCGTGAAGGTGAGAGACACCGCACCACGGCCTTGTGTGCATCGCGCTGTGACAGGAGCGTGCCGCGGCAGATTTGGGCAGATGGCGACCCTGGTCTCCGCCCGTTACCTGATGTTTGAATCCCAGCTCTAGAACTTACTAGCACTGCGACCTTACGCGGATAACTCCGTGACTGCCTCCGAGTGGGGCTCCGCAGGCAGGCCGCTGTCCGGCAGTGGGGCGCGGGGGGCTGCTCTGTGGCTTGTGGCTTTCGCCTACAGAGAGAGAATGTGCTCTGTTGGCATTTGTGAACGAGGAGGACTGATGAGGATTTAACCCTGCTGTGATTTTATGAATGGACTGGAGATTCCAGGATGTGGGTGCGCTCTTAGTTAGAGAATGACATAGAAATTAACTGTCCCCGAATGGCTTTCTATCAGTCATGGTAGTTATTTTGTTTTTTAGAGTTTTGTATTTTTTTTCTTGGTTGATTGATCAGATTGATGGCTAACCCCTCCTCCAGTGGGTTTTTTTTCCTTGTTGCTTGTCTTTTGCCTGCTTTGTCATTGGTTTAGACTTTTCCCAGGGAAAGTGAGAGATGAAGGTAATAGGAATAATGATTATTTTAATTTATATGGTACTTAGCAGTTCATAAATATATTGTGAAACATTTCTGTGAGGCAGCAAGATAGGTTAATTCCATTTTGCAAATAAGGAATGTGGGATTTTCGGTTTAGTAACCTTGCCCAAGTCACAGAGTAAGTGGCAAAACCAGTAAGTATTTAAATATATAGGTTTCCTGATTCCAAATACACTGAGTGGCCAGATTATTGTGATCTCTGAATGCATAATAATCTGACTACTCAGTGTGTGTGTGTGTGTGTGTGTGTATTAAATGCCTGGCACATAAATTCATGCATGAGTGGGCAGTTGGCCGGCCTGCCTGCTGGTCAAACTCCTGGTCAAGGGGACAATTTGCATATTAGCCTTTTATTATATAGGATATACACTGAGTGGCCAGCTTATTATGCGTTCAGAGATCATAATAATCTGGCCACTCAGTGTATACAGGGTGGGCAAAGTATGTTTATAGCTGTAAAAGGCAAACAGAAGGTAACAACTGTAAACCTACTTTTGCCAACCCAGGAGAATCGATTGAAAACAAGTTTAATCAGGGGAGCAATTTTACCTGGCTAAAATAAAATTCTGTTTCCAAGTGATTTTTTAAAAACATGTTCTTGGTCTTTTTCTACAAGACATTTAGTTCGACTCTAGGTAAGAAAGAGTGTTCGATGGTCTCACGGCCCCACAGGGAGGGATGGTTGCTGACTGGTGCCCGAGCTCCTAACTCCCTACACCGAAGGGGGTTTATGGTTATTGCTCCTCAGGTCTTCGGGGAGAGACGGCAGACGGTCGTCAGGAGTAGTTTCTTTTGCCTCCCAGGGCCTGGCGTATGTGTACTTGGCGCCCTCCTTGTGGTGTGGCTTGCCCCTTTTTTTCCTTTTTGAAATGAAATAAGAACCTAAAATACAGTCTAGAGTTCAAGCCATTCACAAAGATCTTATTGCTACTGAAATAATCTGCCTTTTTCTTAACATCTTCCAACCCCAAATTAATTAATTTTTTAACTTTTGTAAATACTTTTAATGATAGTTGTTTATGTTAATTTATTAGGGGAGCAATTGTACCTTGCTAAAATAAAATTCTTTTTTTTTAATTGTTATTTTAAGTATGTTTTTATTAATTTCAGGGAGAGGAAGAGAGAGAGAAACATCAGTGATGAGAGAATCAGTGACCAGCTGCCTCCTGCACGCCCCCCTGGGGATGGGCCCGCAGCCCGGGCCTGCGCCCCGACTGGGAGCTGAGCCCTGGCCTCCTGGTTCACAGGGTGACATTCAACAGCCGAGCCACCGGCCGGGCCAGACCACACTGAGCGTCAGACTATTGTGATCCCTGACCACATGATAATCTGGCCACTGTGTGTGTGTGTGTGTGTGTGTGTGTGTGTGTGTGTGTTAAAGGCCCGGTGCATGAATTCGTGCATGGGTGGGGTCCGGCCAGCCTGGCCAGAGGAGAGGACATGGGTGGTTGGCCAGCCTGCCTGTTGGTTGAACTCCTGGTTGAGTGGAAAATTTACATATTAGCCTTTTATTAGATAAGACTAGGGGCCTGGCACATGAGATTCGTGCACTGGGGGTGGGTGATCCCTCAGCCCAACCTGCCTCCTCACACATACTGGGAGCCCTCAGGGGATGTCCTACTGACCGCTCACCCTGGCCAGCACACGCCTCGGCCCTCCCCTCCCCTCCACCTGACCTTCATGCTGGCCGCCTCGGGCCCCCACCCCCACCCTGGCCCTGGTCTTCACCCCGGCCAGCATGTGTGCAGCCCTGGGGGCAGTGCACGCGCTGGCCGCCTTGGCCCCACCCCCCAGCCCCGGCAGCCAGCAAGTCCCGGCCCCAGGACTGCACTGGCTGGTTGGTTCCGCTCAGCTCCTAATTGGCTTTTGGGCGTGGCTTGGTCAGAGGTACAGTCAATTTGCATATTACTTTTATTAGATAAGATTATTACATAGGATATACACTGAGTGGCCAGATTATTATGTGTTCAGAGATTATAATAATCTGGCCACTCCATGTAATTCATGAGGCTTTTCTTGGAGACTATAGAAGTGGGTCCTTAGTTCTGGGTTGAATTTCCGTTTTCTAATGGGAAGGTCAGTAATCTTCAGAAGGATGCTTATACCGTATGGATACATTCAGTAAGAACTAACACCTTGTTTCTCAGTATTTTGGAGTTGTGGTGAGTTTGAGGCAAGAGTGCAAGTCATAGAGTGTCCACCCACTTCTGCTCCTCCTAACTCCCGTGCGCTTTCCCAGGAATAAATCATCCAGACCATGTTCCTCCTGTGCCTGCGTCCCCAGCCATACGGAGAGGGTCCCTGAAACTGTGAAAAGGTCCATTGGCTTTTATCTGGAGAGAACTCCGTTCCGCTTTTGCTTCATTTTGACAGGTTGACCTATGGTATTGGTACCTCCAATAAAATCTGGTCTTAATGCTTTAGTTGACTGCGCTTCTCATTGCTCTGCCCAAGAAGGCCAAGGACATGTTAAAATCAGTGTGTCCCCTCCTGTGTCTCCTTTCTCAGGCTTTTGGGACCAGGCTTTTGTTTATAAATTATTGTTTATAAATGTTTATAAATGTGCTATTTCTTTGGATTCCACTTCTGTTCATAAGCTCAGATATGGTCAGGGTGTATTAAAAGGAGTTTTCTGCATCTTAAATGTATATATTTATTTCTTTTCTTTTTTCCCCAGAGAGGAAAGGAATAGGGAGTGAGATAGAAACACCAGTGATGAGAATCGTGATCGGCTGCCTCCTGCACGCCCCCCCTGCACGCCCCCCATTGGGGACCGAGCCCGCGGCTCGGGCCGCATTCCGGGAATCCCACTGCGGCCCCGGCTCATCTCGGCCGGCGCTCCACCCCGGGGCCGCCTGGGCCGGCCGTACGGCGTCTTTTAATACTTCCACGTTTGTGTGTGCTGAACCTCCAAAGTACTTTCTTCCGAAGGCCAGAGACTTTGAACAAACTAATTTTCAAAACTCTGAGAGCATTTTAAAAAGAAAAAACACCTTTGGCTCACGCTGTTTACATTTTTGTCATGTAGTCAGTTAAGTAATCTTGTTCGTCAGAAGTGGCTGTGGCCCAGGCACAAGGCTGCCTGCCTCTCTGCGGCTTCTGTGGGGGCCAGGCCCAAAGCAGGGGCGAGGAGGGCCTCTGGACCTCTCTTCTTGGAACCGCCTCCTCTCAGAGATGAAAACTTTGTCTCCATCTGGAACATTGTCACCTTCTCCCGGCATCTGGATGCTTGTTCTGTGCACGCGGTAGGGGACGAAGTCCCACCCTGGGGAGGAAACCAGGCCAAGTCCCTCTCGGGAGAGGCTGGCCGTGATGTGTTCTGGGGAGTCGGGGAGGGCAGGGTTTGCACCAGACTCGAACGGCCGAGTGAGTGGAGTGCCAGCTGATGTTACTCAGGCGCCAGGCGCAGCCAGCACAAGGGAGAGACCGCGAGGCCCAGGCAGAGCCGCTGGGGAGCCGCACACAGCACGGCGACCAGGAGGAGTCAAGGGCACCTCTGCTGGGCCTGGCTCTGCTGGGCCTGGCTCTCAGTCCTAGCATTCGTCTTTGCTGCCTAGCTGTGTAACCTCGTGAGAGTCACTTACCTTCCCGAGCCTTAGTTTCCCCATCTGCACAATGGCTAGTAGCTACATCATAGACTGTCAGGGTTAAATGAGACTGTATTTCCTGGCGCATAGTGTAAGCACTCAAAAAAAACAAAAAACCTGCCGTTGTTAAATGTTATTTCTTGTTATAAAGTTACCATGCTCATTAAACCAGTTCGTGGAGGCTAACTGCCCCTCCGCCCCACCCCAGAGACAGCTGTTGTCAGCCTTTTGGTGAATGTCCCCCTTTTCATTTCATCTCCGCACAACTTGGTTTGGGTATTGATTTTGGTTATCACTGTCCCAGTTTGGGAGGCGGGGAAGGGAAGGCTGTGTGGCGCGCTTGGAAGAAGAGACCGAGCTGAATTAGGAGCGAGTGGAGGGAGGTGGTAGACATCAGAGGTGAGTCCAGCTGTGTCAACAGCAGTGCTGGAATGGAAGTTGGCTGGCGGGAGAGTGAGTATTTGCTGGGCTGTCAGCGCGCCACACAGATGTCAGGCACCTTTGTCGCACACCTTCAGCCGCTGGGGAGCCACGGCGCTCGCATGGAATAGGGAAGCGGGGACAAGGCAGGGCCCGGGCCCAGGGAGTGGCATGTGGACAAGCAGGGCTGCAGCCGGGCAGGCAAAGCAGACTCGCGGGGGGGGGGGGGGGGGCTGTTTCCTGCCGAGAGGGCAGGGGAGCCAGGCCGGGACGAACGGCGGAGGTTTGGGAAACGTTTTCGGGAGGGGCAGGCACAGGCCGAGAGGAAGGCGTACAGGCCTGGGCGGTGGCGGGTGTGGGCTGTGGGAGGTGAGCGGTCAGGCTGGAAGGGAAACTGCCAGTGCCCCGTCAGGCCTGCTCGGCCCTGACCTCAGCGCGTCGCAGTTGCTGCCTGCTTCCAGAGCGTGACCCTTCCGCCAGAGCACTGTGGTCGCCGTCCCTGCGCCCCTAGGCCTGGTCAGACACTTACTGTGTGTGCGGGTGTAGCCTGTGTCCCGTCCTCTCAAACTCAGGGTCTCTCCCCCGCCCCTCATTCTGCTCTCAGCCACAGGCCTTAGGCAGGTCACGCTCCCCTGTGCTCCTGGGGCGCTTGTGCTTCCCTGTCTGTTCCTTATCACTTTGTACACCTGTCTGGGGTCACACTGCTTGACACTTACAGTCTGGTGCCTAGCATATCACACTTCTGGGGACCCCACATTGCCTTTCTTCCTTCCTCACAAGGTCTCTCTTCCCTTCACTCTCCTTTTCGGGCTTGCCCTCTTCCCAGCCTCTAAATGTTGGAGGAAGTGAGGCATGAGCCCCACCCTTAATCTCTAGGCGAGTGGCTTAAACCTGTGTTTAGCCAAACACACTGTCTTCACTGATGCCCATGGGCACTCAGACCTGAAACAAAGTTTCACAAAAAGTTCTTATAAGCCATGGACTCTGTTATTCTCTGTTCTGTTCTGTTTCATTTCATTTGAAGTGCTGTTCGTGACCCACTAAATTGATTTCGTAACCTTCAATTTGAAAAGCTGCTCTGGGTGAGCTCATCCACTCCTTCGGCTTTAAATACTGTCGCCATGCTGATGACCTTCCATTTATAACTCCGTCCCCACCTTTCCTGGGGTCCAGGCATGCCAGCCGTCCCCCAGCACCTCCACTTGGATGTCCAGGAGGAATTGCAAAGTTAGCATGTCCAGCAGAGCACTCTTTGTCCCTGCAGTCTGTCCCCCCACCCCACCTCGTCCCTCCCCGTGAGTGGTGCCATGTCTGCAGTGGCTCAGCCTGGCACACAGGCTCCCACACCCGCCGCCTGCCCAGACCTCCTGCTGCCATCTGACAAGATTTGAGGCCTTAGTGACTAAACCCCTCTCTGCCTCACTGTCTTAATTTCATTAAAGTGGGGGTGTCCCACTGTACCTGCCCTACGGGACATTGTGAAGATCAGATGGATTTTTTATTTTTATAAATTGGTGGGGGGGGGTTGTTTTTATTTTATTTTATTTTTTAATATATTTTATTGATTTTTTACAGAGTGGAAGGGAGAGGGATACAAAGTCAGAAACATCGATGAGAGAGAGACATCCATCAGCTGCCTCTTGCACGCCCCCTACTGGGGATGTGCCTGCAGCCAAGGTACATGCCCTTGCCGGAATCGAACCCGGGACCCTTCACTCCGCAGTCCGACGCTCTATCCACTGCGCCAAACCAGTCTCGGCTATTTTACTTTATTTTTTTTACGGAGAGGAAGGGAGAGGGATAGAAAGCCAGAAACATCAATGAGAGAGAAACATCGATCAGCTGCCTCTTGCACACCCCCTACTGGGAATGTGCCCGCAGCCAAGGTACATGCACTTGACCGGAGTCAAACCTGGGACCTTTCAGTCCGCAGGCGGATGCTCTATCCACTGAGCCACACCGGTTTCGGCGATTGGATGGAGTTTTACCTGTAAAGGAAATAGAGCAGGGGCAGGCACATAGGACTGATGCCTAGCTGGAGTTGGGTGTTACTGTTTGTCATCATTGTTCTGTCTGTCATGTCCACTTCTGACCCATTAACAATTTCCGCTGGCTCTGACTTCAAAATACGTCCTTTATTTGACCGCATATCACCACCCCCATCAACAGCACATTCGTCTGCGCAGCCAACATCCCTTACCCAGATGACCAAAATAGCTTCTTAAACTAACTCCCTGCTTCTGCCCTTGCCCTTCCCGAAGTGTATTTTCCACAGAACAGCCAGAGTGGCCACTTTGGACACAGTTGAAACCAGACTGTGTCCAAAGCCTTTAATAAAATCCAAAAGTTGCTCTGGCCAGTTTGCTCAGCGGTTAGAGTGTCAGCCTGCACACTGAAGGGTCTCGGGTTTAATTCCTGGGCAAGGGCATGTACCTGGATTGCAGGTTCAATATCCAGTCCTGGTAGAAGTGCATACAGGAGGCAGCCAGTTGATTTGTCTCACATCAGTGTTTCTTTCTCTCTCTCCCCCTTCTTCCTCCCTCCCTCTCTAGCCTTCTCCCTCCCTCCCCTCCACTCTCTCTCAAAAAAAAAAGAAAGAAAAGGAAAATAACCTGCCCTAACTGGTTTGGCTCAGTGGATAGAGTGTTGGCTTGGGAACGGAAAGGTCCCAGGTTCAATTTCGGTCAAGGGCATGTACCTTGGTTGCGGGCATATCCCCAGTTTGGGGGGGGGGGGGGGCGGGGTGCGGGGTGCAGGAAGCAACTGATCGATGTTTCTCTCTCTTTGAAGTTTCTAACTATCCCTCTCCCTCTCTGTAAAAAATCAATAAAATATGTTTTTTAGAAAAGAAAAGGAAAATATCCTTGGGTGAAGATTAACAACAACAAAAAACACAATGGGAGGTGCTCCACAGAGGCAGTAGTGGGCCCCATGGCCAAGGGGGTGAGGGCTGTGGACATGAAGGATGAGGCTGCAGAGATGGGGAGATTGTGACCTTGAGCTGGCCAAGTAAATGAGGCAAATGTCTAAGTATGGATTGGTGATACGGGAGCAAGTTTCCAACTGTCTGTGGAGGGAGTTACACGGGAAGACGGGGGGGGTAGAGGAGCCCTGAGCTGCTGAGTTGGAACTGGAGGTCTGAAGGTGAAGCTCGTGATTCTCACACGCGTACACGGCAGATAAGAGAAGTGGTTATAGTATGGCTGTCCATGTACGTACGGAATTTGCTGGCTAGAAGCAACTAGGTCCTGCCCAGTGACAACGAACAGTCCTAGCACCCACTTCTTGTTTTCATATATTCTCCGCCTCTGAAAGGAAGCAGGTGTTCTTGGAGAAATAGTTGTTCCGGGGCTGGGGTGGGAAGGGACCCAGATGAACCTGGACATCCGCCAGGAAGTGGAAGAAAGCACAAAGAATGGGGCGTGTACTGGTGATCGGACAGCAGCCAGTTTCGGGGGGCCCCCACCGGCCCATACGGGCACAGTGGGAGCATCAAAGGAACGGGTGGGTGACGGAAGGAATAAAGAGGGAAAGCTCTCCCTGCTGATGGCTGGAGACTCCATTAGGCAGCCATCACAGAGGTGGTTGTTTCATGCGGGAGTTATCAACTGGTGTGTGTGTGACAGAGAGCGAGATATTGGCGTAATCAGGGTAAGTAGAAGATGCTTATACTGACAGGTTCACAGTAAGGTGGGGACATGGCAGTGGAGACGGCTGGCAGAGATGGGCTTGCAGGCGGATTGGTTGCCATCACAGGTGGAGGAAGGTTCTCCAGCCACGCCTCCTGACCTGACGCCCTGGAGGGAGCCCAGTCCCGCACCTCGGGCCTGAGTCTGGACGGTCACGCTGAGGGCCACCTGCAGGGTGGAAGGGCTGTGCTGTCAGGGACGCGGACGCCAGGAGGACACCGAGGGCTGTCGCAGATGACAAGACGCTAGAGGGGCGCGGCAGCTCGTGGTCCTGGATGGGACCGGAGCCAGAAAGGAAAAGGAGCGTCGGGACAGCTCACTGCGTTTGCACGGCATCTATGGATTGGATTAGTGGTGTGCTATGAATGTTGATTTCCTGCCATAGAGGGTAATATGCTAGTTTTTCGGAAGAGTGTCCTTGTTTTTGAAAATACACATTTTAGTCTAGGAGCGGTTGAGCTTCGGGTCTCAGCCTGCTCTCAAGATGTCAGGGAAAAGCTGGTACGTACATACGGGTAATGAGTGTGTGTGAGTAACAGGGCAAACGACGTGAAATGTCAGGTGGGGAATCTTGTTGACGGGGTATGTATGTAAGCACTACAATTCTGTACTTTTGAAATGAGTTAAAAACTATGTTTAATGCCCTATTGAGATTTTGACTGGAATTGAGATTTTATAAGCGGATATGTGAAGACCTCCCTATGACACGGAATCTTTCCACCTGCACGTGTTGCCTCTTCGTCAGCCTTGTTTCTTTTTCTTGTGAGCTCTTCTTTTGGGTCCTTGGGTAAAGTTTATAATTTTCATCATAGAGCTTTTGCCCAATTCTGCTTTGGATTAGTCCTTTGGTATTTTTTTAATTTTGTTGCTATTATAAAATGAAACACTTTTTGCCAATAAGTGGCAACACTAATTGCTTTCTGTGATTTTGTCTGTGAAGATTTAGAAATTATGTACTCAGCGACCTTCGAATGAGAAAATTATTCAGTAACATCTTAGGAGCTCAAGCTCAACAATTAGGGAAAACCCGCAGGGAACCCCAGCTGGCCCCAGAGATAGCCCACTACCCCCCCCCCCGACACCTTCTCCTGCCCCTTTTCCAAGAACTCTTGGCCATTTTGCCACAGATTAGTCATCTAAATCAATATTGGGATGCCCCTGCCAATATTAAATGGGGGGGAGGGGCAGGCTCCTCTGGCCTGGCTTTGTAAAAAGTGTATATATTTCTATTGCTTTTGGAGAGGGAGGGAGAGATGGAAACATCAACCATGAGAGAGCCATTGATCAGTTGCCTCCGGCACGCCCTCTCTCCCGGGATCTAGCCTACCACCCCGGTATGTGCCCTGATCGGGAATCGAACGCTGACCTCACCGAGCCGCGCTGGCGGGGCCTGGCCTGGCCTGGCATATCGAGGCCTTTCCGCGCAGTCAGAGAAGCACGCGTCTGATGGGATGCTCCAGCCTCCTGGCTGTTGGAAATTCGGTCTAAAAATAGGCCTACCCGCGGTGGGGTGGATTTCAGCTGTTTTTAGGGCCGATTCTGAAAAATAGCTCTGAGGCGACGATGTCTGTGTGCGCGCTCACGGGCACCACGTGCGTGTGCTGTTGGTGCCAGGTTTCCGGGAGCAGAGAGTATTCCTGGCAACGGCCTCTCCCCGCACCTGCCTCTGGCCTGTGGGGTCTCCTGTGCCTGCCTTGCCCCCCTCCGCCAGGGAAGTGCTTTGCTGCCCGTAGGAGCAGATAGAGCCAAGATATTTTTGAGGTAGAGTGAGGGTATATTTTTTTAAATGAGACTAGTAATATTTTTAATTGGTTATTTTCTCACAAGCATTAATGTAAGTAGAAATGAAAAGGAAGAAAAGTAATCCACAATCCTACCGACCCAAGTAGTCAAAAAGTTTTAATGTTTCCATATTATGTATGTGTGTGTGGGTGGGAGGGGTGATGGAGGCGGGGGAGGGTTGGACAAAACAGACGCCTGATTTCTAGATAGTTGTAACGGTAGCACGGGTTTGAGCTTGTTGCTACTTTTCTTTATCTGACTACACCTCATCAGCGTTTCCCCTGGTGCTAGAATCTTTATGGTGATTTTTAATGAGCATGTACTATTTTGTTGTGTGGATATATCATGATGTGCCTAGTCACTTTCAAATGATGAAGAATTAGGTTCTTGCCAGCCTTTTCTTTTGGATATCCTCAGAGTGAATATGTTGGTCCTTTGATTTCTGTTTGGTTGGTTTGAGATTTGCTTAGGATAAAAATCTAGTAAATAGAATTACTGGATCAAAAGACACTAATATTTACAGTCATACATATGCTGCCTAACGGTTTCGGTCAACAGTGGACACGTACAAATAAGACGGCGGCCCCCCGAGAGAGAATGGAGCGGGGTTTCTGCGCTCCGGGCGGAGTTTGCCTTTCCCCGAAAGGACGGTGCCTGCAGCCGCTCGCTCTCAGCACCTCCGTTGTGAGTATGTGGGCGCATCCTGCACCCTGCAGGGGACCGGCCCGGCACTGCGCGCGCCCCCAGAGCACGGGCTGCGCTCTTTGGTGAGGACCCAGCTGCTCCCGCAGGCCCACGGAGCTGCCTTTCCAGGTGCCAGTGCTCGGCCGCCTTCCTGAAGGTTTCTGCGATGTGGCACCAGCTGTCACTGGACTTGGGAAATACGTCCCGGTTGTGGGGTGTAAAGCACAGATGAGGTGCTTCCGTTCAGCGCCGGAGAGCCCTCCGCCACACAGGCTCAGTGGCGCCAAAAACACTCCCAAACCATCGAGTGCTCGGTTCTCCGCCCTCTCCATGTTAATACCCTCCTTAAAAAAAATAGCCCCACAAAGTTTCTTCACTGACACTGCTTCATCAGTGGCACATACCTCCCTACATCCTGAGGAAAGGCACGTTCCCTTCGCTGCTTATTTTTCCGAGGGGAGAAAAGCCAGCAGAGCCCCTGCTTTAAGGAGCCTTGTGGAGCAGATCACATGTCAGGGCCTCCGGGCCTGAGAGCCGGGGCCTGGTGGGGCAGGAAGGAGTCTGTGGGCCTCAGTGAGTGGGGGACGCGCAGAGGGCAGGTTTGCCGATCGGTGGAGAGGAGCAGAACCTGGGCTGGCAGGGGTCAGAGATCAGCGTGTGGGGAGAGCGCTGTCAGAGTGGCAGGAGGCGGAAAGCTGCACCACGGGATTGGTTCTGGGAGAGGGGCCTTCTGGGATGTTCTGCCGCTCCCGGAAAGATGCAGATGTCAGTGGCGCCCTCGCTGATGGGCTCGGTGCTCAGAGCATTGGCCTGCGGACTGAGAGGTCCCAGGTTCAGTTCCAGGCGGGTGCCCAGGCTGCAGGCCCGGTCCCCAGCACGGGGCGTGCAGGAGGCAGCCAGTCAATGGTTCTCTGTCATCGTTGATGTTTCTGTCTCTAACTCTCCCTTCCTCTCTGAGGTCAATAAAAATATATTTTAAAAAATAGAAATGTGGATACTTAAAAAAGAGTGTCAGGGACAGGGCTGGGGAGGGGTGGGACAGCCAGGAAACGGAGGAGTAGCGGGATCAGGTAATGTCTTAAGTGCGGAGTTAAAGGAGTTTGGGGCTATTCCAAAGCTGCTTCCTCAGGGTATCTAAGAGGATTGTAGTTTTTCTTGAGAGTGATAAGTTGGGTCAGTCGAAGAAAGAACCACATTTTTTGGTCATTAAAATTGAGTTGGTGAATTCCCAAGAATAAATATATTTTGTCGAACCAGTTTGGCTCAGTGGATAGAGCGTCGGCCTGCGGACTGAAGGGTCCCAGGTTTGATTCTGGTCAAGGGCATGTACCTTGGCTGCAGGCACATCCCCAGTGGGAGGTGTGCAGGAGGCAGCTGATCGATGTTTCTCTCCCATCGATGTTTCTGACTTTCTATCCGTCTCCCTTCCTCTCTGTGAAAAATCAATTTAAAAATGTATAAAAAAAATATATATATATAATACATATTTTGTCATCTCTATAAAAATTAGCCACAAGTGACGCTGCTCACTCAAGAGTCTTCTGCGCAGAAGTGGTTATTCTGTCTCGCCGTTACCACCTAGGCCTTGTCCGGAGTCTTGTCTTCTGTCCCTGCGTGGTCATTACAGCATGGCCTTGTGGCTGCTAAGCCCTGCAGCCCCTGCCCCCCCCCCCGGCAGTGGGAGCAGCACCTGCAGCCCCCCCCCCCCCCGGCAGTGGGAGCAGCACCTGCAGCCCCCCCCCCCCCCGCAGTGGGAGCAGCACCTGCAGCGCCCCCCCCCCCCGCCCCTGGCAGTGGGAGCAGCACCTGCCCCCCCCCCCCCCCCCCCCCCGGCAGTGGGAGCAGCACCTGCCTGCCGCTGTTTTCGTTCTCCCCGCCAGTTTGAACTTGGGCATGTCTTCCTTGCTTGCTGTTTGGCTGTACATTTGGTCTGACGTTGCTAGGTGTTGTGTTGAGGGAGGATTCCAGGCCCTCTGGCGTGCCATATTGCACGAAACAGAAGTCTCTCACTCCCCAAGTGATGATGTTCTGCTCTGCGATACTAGCAATGAGAGAAGAACTATATTAGTCAGGGTCCGGGTGGGAAACAGATGGCACACTCAAACTGGGGAACTGAGGAGCGTTTAATTACTAGTATATCATCTTGGGTTCATTGAGGAAGAGGGAGCTTTCCGTGCCGGCCCTGAAGCGTTTTGATAGGGGATTAAGGGCTCACCCATCCCGGGGAAGGAAGGTCAGGGAAGCTGCTCCTGAGCTTCGGAGACGAGAGCACGGGGGAAGTCACTGTGCGCCTGCGCCTGCTGCAGCGGCCTGCGGGGCGTCAGCCTCCCCCCCTCTGCCTCCCCCGTCTCTCTGCCGGCGCTAACCAGGGCCGTGCTGGAAAGGGGTTCTGGAACGGTAGCTCCCAGCTCCTGATCTGCAGAGAACTTAGAAAGAGGGTGATCACGAGGCTGCTGAGTTGACCAGTGCAGAACCGGGACGGTTTGTAAAGGTGACCAGGGGTTAGGGACACTAGGCCGGCAGTAGCAGGGTTTGTTATTACCCACAGGCCTGGAAGGCAAGAGGAAGAAGCAGTTCCTGGAGTCTGACGAAGGTGGCTGGCTATTTACGTTGCCCCACCAGAGGGTAGCCATCAGCCCGCCTCAGGGCTGCAGGGTAGGAGCCGGAGAGCGAATTCCTCCTTCTCACCCTCCTCCTGCCTTTTCCCAGCCACACTGGGCAGGACGCCAGGGGCGACCTCTGTGGTGCCCCTCCGGGGCATGGAGTGGAAAGAGACGGTGAGGAGTGAGACTGGAGGGCGGAGAACAGGCCGCCGGTGATAACTAGAAGCATATGTGCTGTTGTTTGAGAGAGTGAGGAACACTAGTTTGTTGTCCCGCTTATTTATGCATTCGTTGGTTGATTCTTAAGGAGACCTGACGCGGGATTGAACCTGCAGCCTTGGCGTATCAGTACGATGCTCTGGCCGCCTGGACTCCCTGGCCGGGGCTGCGTGCGTATTGTTAATGTCTTGAGGATTGAAACATTCCTTCAGGGCAGAGGAGAATGAGCACAAAATCATTAGTTAAACCTGAAGTGAAAGAGGAAGTGGCTCAGCGGATAGGGCGTCGGCCTGCTGACTGAAGGGTCCCAGGTTCAATTCCGGTCAAAGGCATCTGCCAGTGTTGCGGGCTCCATCCCCATGGGGGACATGCAGGAGGCAGCCGATCAGTGATTCTCTCTCATCATTGATGTCTCTCTCTTTCCCTCTCCCTTCCTCTCTGAAATCAATTTTTTTTTAATTATTATTATTTTTTTCTTAAAGGAAAGGGGGTCCTTGGAAAGCTCTCTGCAGGAAACTGCCTTGAGGGCAGTTGGGAGAACTTTGCGGCGGGGAGTGGCCCGGTGTCAGACTGGAGGAAAAGACAGGAGGTGCCGCTGTCTCCTGTGGACAGCGGGCCCCGGCTGGGAGGGAGGCGGCTGCAGGGATGTGAGGTCAACATGTCCACTCCGGGCCATGAAACGGAGCGGCGCTGAGTTCTGGACCCCACTGACCGGTCACGCCAGAGACTCTGATACCACTCAGAGCGTGGGCAAATGTGAGAAGACCAGGAAAGGGAAATCAGGGCAAGGGGGAGTTGGGAGGGAGGTGCCTTGGTAACCTCATTTGCAGAGTCTGTGCACAGATTCCAGTGGGTGACCTACTTCCTTTGAAGTGTCAAATCTTAACCACATCTGTATTCATTCAAACAAGGAGATTCAGGCATTTGTCACTATTAATCACAATGCTCCAAAACTGCGGACACTGAGGCTTTGCTCTGTTAAGTTGGGGTAGTATTGGAATGATCTGTCAGCAGTTTGTTAAAATTGCTGGGTTTACTTTCTTAAGTGCTGGTAACTTGCTTTTCTAATTGCTTTACTTGGGCCTCCTAAAAAAGATGGACTTGTACCTACTTTCTGGTGTCCAAATACTTCCTGTACACTGAGAATATTTAGCTTGACTGGTAACCCAAGCAGGTACTTGTCTGTGGGTTTGTTTTTCGTTGGTTTTTTCTCCATCTAGTCATACACTAGAACCGTGACAGCAGGCGCCGAAGAGCTGGGAACAGGCCTTCGAAGGAAGGGCTCCGGACCGCTCTCCCTCCCGGAGCTCGGCTTTCTTGGGAAACAGCCTGAGGTGGGGCGCGCTGATTTTAAAGTGAGGTGTCCTCGGCTCTTAGGGCTCCTGTTCAGGACAAATTTGGAGCAAGTGGCAACATTGTTTGTATACTTGGATTTTCCAGAAGCCTGACTTGATTTACAGAAGGATTAAACAACCATGTATTTATTGATGGAATGATTCTTTCTAGGAAGCTTTGCATTAAACTACCGGACGGACGCAGTCTTTTTGTTGGCCTTAAACCGGCAGCCGCCTTTTGTCGTGTAGAGAAGGCCACCGGCCCTAAGAGCTAGGGCAGAAACTCGGGTGACAGGAAAAGTGCCGTGTGGGTGGAAGAGTTTTAGAAGTCACTGAGGGGACGGCCGGCAGGGAAGTGCTTGTGAGAAGGGGGAGGAGTGCCAGCTGTCCCTGACCACCATGGACGCTCTGGGCTCTGCAGGGCCAGGAGCGTGGCCCGAGCGGGGCAGACTGCTGCTCAGGGGTCATTGGAGCCTGTGCCTGGGTTCCCGCATCTGGAAGGAGAGAGAGAGAGGGGTGACCTGCGCACGAACGGTCAGAGTGTGAGGTCAAGCGTGCAATAAGCTAGTGTCTGTTGCCAAGCAGAGTCATTGGAACACAGACAATAGTCCGTTGTAAAGGCATTTTGAAGAGGATGAGAAATGGTTTCCTTTAGGTTCTGAGATTATTTGAATGTTTAAAGATGACTTTGGGTCATGTGATCATAATCAAACTTAATACCAAAGCAACAGCCCGTCGTCGAGTCATTTCAGAGTTAAGATAGTTCAGGAAGAAGTGAGTCGAGCTTCTAGGGTTTGGAGCTACTGGCCGTCTTCAGCCCTGATCCCTGTTTACTTTCTAAAGTCTCCTCAAGGCTCTCAGTGTGGATTCAAGTTGGGTTTCCCCCCGGAACTGAACCTGGAGAACTTGACAGGCAAGGTCTTACACCTTCAGCTCTGCTTTTAGATCGATCACGTTCTATTTATATACGTTCTAGCCTAGTTCTCTAAGGCCTAGTTCTTGTACCATTTTCTGGTCCGCAGGCCTGCCGTGTGCTCCTCACTGTTTCAGCGACAAGAAGATTGCAGCAAGGTTCAAAGTCTCTGCCTTTAGGAAACGTATATTCGCGGGGGGGGGGGGGGGTGCGGGGGGAGAGGCAGTAGGCATAAAGCATATCCGTGTCTGCTGGGAATAAGCACGGATATGAGGGGGGGAGGGAGATTGGCAAAGCCTGAGCAAGGGTATAGTTAGCTGTTTTTCGTAAAATGGCCAGGGAAGGCTTTACTAATCAGGTGACATTTGCTTAGAAAGGAGGGAAGTAAGAGGGACAAGCCATGTGGCTCTGGAGGAAGAGCAGCACAGGCAAGAACCAAGTTCCTGTGTAGAAACACCAGGGGCCCATCCCAGGAGCTAGGAGACAGCGTGGACTAGAGCAGGACTGGGTAGGAGAGGCGCTCACAGAGGTCACGGGGTGGGAGCCGGGCCTTCCAGGCCAGCTTCACCGCAGGGCTTGGACATAAGGAGCCTGACTTACCTTTTAAAAGTATCGCCAACTTGCTGCCAGTAACTCCACTTTCAGCTCCCTCTGAGAGGAAACTAAGAAAGCTACTTCATAAGCCATTATATATAGAAAAAGTTGTCCTAACTTACCCTAGTTCATGTGTGTTTCATAACTTCTTTTTTATATATATAGCCTGGTGGCCCGGTGCACAAAATTCATGCGCATTAAAAGGGAATTAATTAGAGGGAATATTTTAATGCTGCTATTCACGTCCCCTGCCCTGGTGCTGGGCAGGGAGGAGCCTCACGTCCCAGGCTGGCACAAGAACTCGCCCACCGACACTGAGCCCAGTCCCCCTCTCCCCCACCTCGCCACCCCCCCCCCCCACTGCTGCCTGCCTCGCACGCAGCCTCCTGTTTAGTCGTTACGGTGTCATGGCGTGATGACATTTACATATTAGCCTTTTATTATGATGATATCTGGCCCAACTTTTTTATTATTCTGTGTCCTAAATTCCTGGAAATGTAATCGCCCAGCCCAGGAGCCTGATAGTTTGCTACATCCTGTGAAACTATCTCCAGAAAAGCTGCCCCCTGCACCCCGGAGCAGTGCTAACAGGTGTCTGCTTCCTCACACCCTCTCCAGATTTTTATTTTTAGGTCCCAGGTATGTTTCCTTTGCAATTACTTGGTTATCTTAGAAGTAACTTTTTCTCATGTATATTAGTTTATTTCTTCTTTAGTTCAGTGTCTTTGCTCGAATGTGTTCTTCTTTGAGTAATCATATTTCGTTTGAGTTCACAGGAAGCAGTAGCAGCTTCCATGGAGGAAGGTGGGGGCCCACTGGGGGGAGTGGTGCTGGACCGGATGTAGTTGGCAGTGGCTCCTGTTAAAGGTTAGATCGGAGGTGAGGGGTTAAGGGAGGTGTTAGGTTCAGACACTGAAATGTTAGGGTGAGGGCACGCAGTCAAAGGTCAGCCTTTGGGAGGTTGGGCCCCTGGGGTCTGGTGGAGGATTAGGGTCACACCGGGTTTGATGAGGGATGCAGGAGGGGAGTGGTCTAGCTGGGAGGCCGTGGGTCTGGGCGGCTCCCGGAACTCGGGCGCCCAGCACCAGGGCCGCCGTACTGCCCAGGCTCCGGCCGCCAGATGGACTGCGGCTCCGGCCGCGCTGCAAGGGCTGTGGGAGGTCGAGTGGCCCCCAAGCCTGTACCCCCTCGCCTCTGAGCTGGGTGTGTGCCCCTCTGCAGGGAAACCGCCTGAGCGGCCCCTCTGGGTGACGTCACCTGGCGACACCATCGGCGGGGCGCGCCACGCAGCCTGATGCTGTGCGGGCTGGGGGAGACTACGGGAGGAGGTCCTCTGTCCCCTGACCCGCCACCACAGGCCCGGAGCCCTCCTCCCTGCACACGTGGTGGTCTGCAGCTGGCACCCAGAGGCTGGGGTGGGGGCAGGGGGTTCCCACGTGGTCGGAAACCACTGGTCCTGAGGGTCCCACGGTTTCAGTGTTGCCACATGACTGCGTGGCCTCGGTTACGCCGCTACTTTCTGATGCCAGTTTTGCACCTTAAATTCTTTCATTAACCACAAGAGCAGTTTTCCTCTTCCGTCTCCTGGGACTCACAGTCTGTTGCAGAGGCTCCCTTCAAAGGGAACTTTCTAGTTCTTGGCCCTGTGGGGTGCTGCTGCCCTGCATTCTAGGTTTGCACGTGGGGCGTCCTGAATTCTGTGAGGATGGTGACTGTCTGTTTTACAGCAAGCCTGTGAGCGAGCAAATATCCCCCTTTTACATCTACTCTGACTGTAGTACCATTTCCCCAAGTGGGACTGGATCCTATAAACCAGTGGTCGGCAAACTCATTAGTCAACAGAGCGGGAAACCGCAGGGCTCACCAGCCACAGTTTGCTGACCGCTGCAGTAAACCAGTCCCCACGCTCCCCTGCACTAAGTGAGGAGCAGGATCCGAGCTCACCTTTCGCATGAGGAGCCGGTGAGGCCGCCTCATGTCCCAGGGGCGCAAGTCCCCACCCCCTTCCCTCCCACCAGCGCCTGCTGCACCGCAGCCTGCTGAACGGTTGTTACTGTGACAAAGTAACAACAATTTGCATATTACCTTTTTATACGTATAGAAGATATTTATTGAGTTTTGAGGGGGGGAGGAAGGAGAGAGAGAGCTAGAAACATCAGTGACGAGCTAATCATTGATTGGCTGCCTCCTATACACCCCACACTGGGGATCGAGCCCAAAACCTGGGCATGTGCCCTAACTTGGAATCAAACTGTAACCTCCTGGGCCATGCCAGCTGAGTCATAGCTTCTTTTTAAATAATTGATTTTAAAGTCATTTGGAACAGTTTGGTCTTGTCTTACTCATCTCTGACTCGGAGAGAAGCGGGCAGGCCCAGGCAAAAGACAAAATCAAATGAGCTCTTGAACTACATTAGCAGAGGCATTACAAAGTGTTGGCCCAGTCAGGTGACTTTAGGAAGAGTCTAGGTCCTAGGCTTGATGAATTCTTATTTTCCTCTGTCTTTTGCTGTCCTCCAAAGTGACTGTTTGCATTCCCTCTTTCATAGTAATCACAGTTAATAGCTCTGACTGCCAAATGAAAACTGTGGGGATCAGAGGTGCTGGAACATCTCCAGACCTCCAAAAAAGAACCTTCAGGAATAGTCACGGTCATTTGGCTTACGCAGCCTAGTCCTCTGTACCTGCGCGTTGATGGATGGTTGAGGGGTGCCTTGGACACAGTTGTGTGTCAGGAAGAGGCCCCCCTTGGGTTTGGGTGGCTGACTGCAGCAGTTGTGACTGCAGTAAGCTGCTGTGACACGCATCTGAACAAGGGATTGCCTTCAGCCTCAGGCCAGGCCATGTCTCCGATTGCAGGAGGGGCTAGCCTGTGGAATAGGAGCATCATTGGGAGACTCTTCCTTTCAGTAAGCAGTCTAATAACAGGAAAGCAAATGAAGTGTTCTTCTCATCCCTCCCCTTGGTAATGGAAAATATTTAAAAATTGTTTTGTTTTTTTTATTGAGGAGAAGAATAACACAGTCCTATATTTTTACCCAGTTGAATTGGAGGGGGCTCATTTAATCATGAGGTTTTTACTATATTGAATTTGTCTTTACCCAGATTGTTTCTTCTCATGCTAGCACCTAGATTTGGGCCTCACTCTTCAGACCATTTCTCTGCGTGTTTCCATTTTCAGAAGTGGATGGGATAAGAAATAAAAGGAGATGAAATTCAGACCAGTCAGTTTCATCTGGACAGCTGGGTTATCATAGCCACTCCATCACCTCCCTAGACTTGATTTATTTGTCCTGGGAGGACGCATCCCTCACTTTTTTTTTCTCTCTCTTCATTTCCAGGAGGGCTGTTGGCCCGCCTCTGTGCTGTTGAACAGTATGCAGTCCTTTCGGGAGCAAAGCAGTTACCACGGAAACCAGCAGAGCTACCCACAGGAGGTACACGGCTCCTCCCGGCTAGAAGAGTTCAGCCCTCGCCAGGCCCAGATGTTCCAGAATTTTGGGGGCGCAGGTGGTGGCGGCGGCGGCAGTGGCGGCGGCAGCGGTGGTGGGCGGCGAGGGACAGCAGCGGCTGCGGCAGCGATGGCTAGCGAGGCCTCCGGCCACCAAGGCTACCAGGGTTTCAGAAAAGAGGCCGGAGACTTCTACTACATGGCGGGCAGCAAAGACCCCGCGGCGGCAGGCACCCCGCAGCCGCCTCAGCGAAGGCCTTCTGGGCCTGTGCAGAGCTACGGACCCCCCCAGGGGAGCAGCTTTGGCAATCAGTATGGGAGTGAGGGTCACGTGGGCCAGTTTCAAGCACAGCACTCTGGCCTTGGCGGCGTGGCTCATTATCAGCAGGACTACACGGGGCCTTTCTCTCCAGGGAGCGCTCAGTACCAGCAGCAGGCGTCCAGCCAGCAGCAGCAGCAGCAGCAAGTCCAGCAGCTGAGACAACAGCTTTACCAGTCCCATCAGCCTCTGCCACAGGCCACCGGCCAGCCGGCGTCAGGCTCCTCCCATCTGCAGCCGATGCAGAGGCCCTCAACTCTGCCGTCCTCTGCCGCTGGCTACCAGTTACGAGTGGGTCAGTTTGGCCAGCACTACCAGTCTTCTGCCGCCTCCTCCTCCTCCTCCTCCTCCTTCCCGTCACCACAGCGTTTCAGCCAGGCTGGGCAGAGCTACGACAGCAGTTACAGTGTGAACGCCGGATCCCAGTATGAAGGGCATAATGTGGGTTCTAACGCACAGGCTTATGGGTCACAATCAAATTACAGCTATCAGCCTCAATCTATGAAAAATTTTGAACAAGCGAAGATTCCACAAGGCACCCAGCAGGGGCAGCAGCAGCAGCAGCCCCAGCCCCAGCCCCAGCAGCAGCCTCAGCAGCAGCAGCCCCAGCAACAGCAGCCGCAGCAGCAGCAGCAGCACGCTCCGCAGCACGTGATGCCGTACTCCAACGCTGCCACCAAGCTGCCCTTGCAGAGCCCGGTGGGGCAGTACAGCCAGCCCGAGGTCCCTGTGAGATCCCCCATGCAGTTCCACCAGAACTTCAGCCCCATTTCCAACCCTTCCCCAGCTGCCTCTGTGGTCCAGTCTCCAAGCTGTAGCTCTACCCCGTCTCCTCTTATGCAGAGCGGGGAGAATCTCCAGTGCGGGCAAGGCAGTGTGCCCATGGGCTCTCGAAACAGAATCCTACAGTTAATGCCTCAGCTCAGCCCAACCCCCTCGATGATGCCCAGTCCTAATTCTCACGCTGCCGGCTTCAAAGGGTTTGGACTGGAAGGAGTGCCAGAAAAGCGCCTGACGGACCCTGGGTTGAGTAGCTTGAGCGCCCTGAGCACTCAAGTGGCCAATCTGCCCAATACTGTCCAGCACATGCTGCTTTCGGATGCCCTGACACCCCAGAAGAAGACCTCCAAGAGGCCCTCCTCCTCTTCCAAGAAAGCGGACAGCTGCACCAACTCGGAAGGCTCCTCCCAGCCTGAGGAACAGCTGAAGTCCCCCCTGGCAGAGTCCCTGGATGGAGGCTGCTCCAGCAGTTCTGAGGATCAAGGCGAGAGAGTCAGGCAGCTGAGCGGCCAGAGCACCAGCTCTGACACCACCTATAAGGGTGGAGCATCCGAGAAAGCCGGCTCCTCCCCGGCACAAGGCGCTCAGAACGAAGCCCCCAGACCCAGTGCCAGTCCCGCAGCCAGAGAAGAGGCAGCCTCGCCAGGTGCTAAGGACACACCATCATCGTCCGAGGGCAACCCCAAAGTCAACGAGAAGGCCATCGGGGTGATCGTCTCGCGGGAAGCCATGGCAACTCGGGCAGAGAAGCCTGGCGGACAAGATAAAGGCTCTCCAGAGGAGGACCCCACAGCCACTCAGAGGCCACCCAGCACGGGCGGGCCCAAGGAAGTCAGTCACGCCTCAGTTCCACAGCCAGAGCCTCCAGCAGGAGGGGGCAAAGGAAGCAAGAGCAGCGATAACCCCAGCCACAACGGAGAGGGCAATGGCCAGAGCGGGCACCCCCCAGTCGGCCCTGGCTTCATAGGCAGAACTGAGCCTAGCAAATCCCCCGGAAGCCTGCGCTACAGTTACAAAGACAGCTTTGGGCCAGCCATGCCAAGGAGTGTCGGTGGCTTTCCTCAGTATCCCACAGGACAAGATAAGGGGGACTTCGCTGGCCACGGGGAGCGGAAGGGTAGAAACGAGAAGTTCCCCAGCCTCCTGCAGGAAGTGCTCCAGGGTTACCACCACCACCCCGACAGGAGGTACTCCAGGAGTGCTCAGGAGCATCAGGGCATGGCTGGTGGTCTAGAAGGAACCGCGAGGCCTAATGTCTTAATTAGTCAAACCAATGAGTTAGCTAGCAGGGGCCTTTTGAACAAAAGCATCGGGTCCCTATTAGAAAACCCCCACTGGGGCCCCTGGGAGAGGAAATCGGGCAGCTCAGCTGCGGAAATGAAGCAGATCAATTTGGCTGACTACCCAATTCCCAGGAAGTTTGAAATCGAGCCTCAGTCGTCAGCCCACGAGCCCGGGGGCTCCCTCTCCGAAAGAAGATCGGTGATCTGTGACATTTCTCCACTGAGACAGCTCGTCAGGGAGCCAGGGGCTCACTCGCTGGGACACATGGGTGCCGACTCCCGACTTGGGAGGAACGAACGTCTCAATCCAAGTTTAAGTCAGTCGGTCATTCTTCCAGGTGGCTTGGTGTCCATGGAAACCAAACTGAAATCCCAGAGCGGGCAGATAAAGGAGGAAGACTTTGAGCAATCCAAATCCCAAGCTAGTTTCAACAACAAGAAATCTGGAGACCACTGCCACCCTGCCGGCATCAAGCACGAGTCTTACCGAGCGAATGCCAGCCCCGGAGCCGCCGCCCACGACTCCATCTCAGACTACGGCCCTCCGGACGGCAGGCCCACGGCCATGCGGCGGCTTGCTGGCAGAACGGGCGCTCGGGAGGGCATGAGGGGTCGGCCCCCTTCTCAGTACCATGACTTTTCGGAAAAACTGAAGATGTCTCCCGGGAGGAGCAGGGGCCCCGGGGCAGACCCTCACCACATGAACCCACACATGACCTTTTCAGAGAGGGCCAACCGGAGCTCGTTACATGCTCCCTTCGCTCCCAACTCGGAAAGCCTGGCCTCGGTGTATCACGCCAACACGCGGGCTCACGCTTACGGGGATCCCAACGCGGGTTTGAATTCTCAGCTCCATTACAAGAGGCAGATGTACCAGCAGCAGCAGGAGGAGTACAAGGACTGGGGCGGCAGCGCTGCTCAGGGAGTGATCGCCGCGGCCCAGCACCGGCAGGAGGGGGCCCGGAAGAGCCCCAGGCAGCAGCAGTTCCTGGACAGAGTGCGGAGCCCCCTGAAAAACGACAAGGACGGGATGATGTACGGCCCGCCAATGGGGACGTACCATGACCCCGGCGGTCAGGAAGGCGGGCGCTGCCTCATGTCTAGCGACGGCCTGTCTAACAAAGGCATCGAGCTGAAGCACGGCTCCCAGAAGTTACAGCAAGAGTCTTGCTGGGACCTCTCTCGGCAGACTTCTCCAGCCAAAAGCAGCTGCCCCCCGGGAATGTCCAATCAGAAAAGATACGGGCCCCCCCATGACACGGATGGGCATGGCCTGGCTGAGTCCGCGCAGGCGGGCAAACCGGGCAGCGTCATGCTGAGGCTTCCGGGGCAAGAGGACCACTCTTCTCAAAACCCCCTGATCATGAGGAGGCGGGTCCGCTCCTTCATCTCTCCCATTCCCAGCAAGAGGCAGTCACAAGACGCGAAGAACAGCAGCACTGAAGACAGACGCCTCCTTCACCCCAAAGAAGGCGCCGAGAAAGCGTTCAATTCCTACGCGCATCTTTCTCACAGCCAGGACTTCAAGTCCATCCCCAAGCGAGAGTCCGCCAAGGACCTCCCAAGTTCAGACAATAGAAACTGCCCTCCCGTTACCCTCACAAGCCCCGCTAAGACCAAAATACTGCCCCCACGCAAAGGCCGGGGACTGAAGCTGGAAGCTATCGTGCAGAAGATCACGTCCCCGAATATTCGGAGGAGCGCGGCCTCCAGCAGCGCGGAGGCCGGCGGGGACACGGTCACTCTGGATGACATCCTCTCTCTCAAGAGCGGCCCTGCTGAGGGCGGCGGCGCTCAGGATGCCGAGGGGGAGAAGAGAAAAGGCGAGGCGGTCTCTGACCTCGTCTGTCCGACGAGCAAGGAGCTGAACACAGAAAAGCCGCTCGCGCGGTCTGCGGAGGAGTGGCGCGGCGCGGGGGACGACAAAATGAAGACTGAGACACACCCGGACGTGGTCGCTGCTGGAAAGGAACCCCCTGGTGCCATGGCATCCGCAACCTCACAGAAACCTGGGAGTAACCAAGGGAGACCAGATGGTTCCCTGGGGGGGGCAGCGCCCTTAATCTTCCCCGACTCAAAGAATGTCCCTGCGGCCGGCGGGCTGGCTTCCGAGGCAAATCCAAAGGCCGAGGAGAAGGAGACGGACGCAGTGACGATTTCCCCCAAACCAGAGGGTTTCCCCCCGAAGGGGTACTTCCCTTCAGGAAAGAAGAAGGGGAGACCCATTGGTAGTGTGAATAAGCAAAAGAAACAGCAGCAGCCACCACCCCCACCCCCGCAGCCCCCCCAGATACCAGAAGGTTCTGCCGATGGAGAGCCAAAGCCAAAAAAGCAGAGGCAGAGGAGGGAGAGGAGGAAGCCGGGGGCCCAGCCGAGGAAGCGGAAGACCAAACAAGCAGTGCCCATCGTAGAGCCCCAAGAACCCGAGATCAAACTCAAGTATGCCACCCAGCCGCTGGACAAAAGCGATGCCAAGAACAAGTCTTTTTTCCCCTACATCCATGTAGTGAACAAGTGTGAACTTGGAGCCGTGTGTACAATCATCAACGCCGAGGAAGAGGAGCAGACCAAACTGGTGAGGGGTCGGAAGGGGCAGAGGTCCCTGACCCCGCCGCCCAGCAGCACGGAGAGCAAGGCGCTCCCGGCCTCGTCCTTCATGCTGCAGGGGCCCGTGGTGACCGAGTCTCCTGTGACGGGCCACCTGGTGTGCTGTCTGTGCGGCAAGTGGGCCAGTTACCGGAGCATGGGCGACCTCTTCGGACCCTTTTACCCCCAAGATTACGCAGCCACTCTCCCGAAAAACCCACCTCCCAAGAGGGCCACGGAAACGCAGAGCAAAGTGAAGGTACGGCACAAAAGCGCTTCCAACGGCTCCAAGACGGACACTGAGGAGGAGGAGGAGCAGCAGCAGCAGAAGGAGCAGAGGAGCCTGGCCGCCCACCCCCGCTTCAAGCGGCGGCACCGCTCGGAAGACTGCGGCGGGGGCCCTCGGTCCCTGGCCCGGGGGCTTCCCTGTAAAAAAGCCACCGCGGAGGGCGGCGGCGAAAAGACTGTTTTGGACTCAAAGCCCTCTGTGCCCACCACTTCGGAAGGTGGCCCCGAGCTGGAGTTACAAATCCCTGAACTACCTCTTGACAGCAACGAATTTTGGGTCCACGAGGGCTGCATTCTCTGGGCCAATGGCGTCTACCTGGTGTGCGGCAGGCTGTACGGCCTGCAGGAAGCGCTGGAAACGGCCAGAGAGATGGTGAGTCCCAGGAAGCCTTGCCAGCGTGCTCTTGGTCTTCTCGCTGTGTCTTCCCCCTTTCCCTGTTTCAGCCTCCCTGTTTCACTCTTAATGTCATGTTGAAATTCCTCCAGATCAAAGCCACTGGGCCCGAGTGATGGGCAGAAATTTGGAAGCTGTATTTAACTTTTCATTTTATCAAATAACAGGTGTTTACAGGTTACAAAGCCAAGCTAGTGCAACACGGCTTACTGAAATAGACGTCCTCCCCCCCTCCCCAGACTGACTTCTGGTTTCTTCCTCTGCTGGTTTCCTGTTTCTAAACGATGAGCTTCTGCTATTTGTGTTATTCACTGATCCACTTTTCCCATTTTTCAGCATCTGCCTAACGCTTATGAAATATGCTGTGGCTATATTTCCTTTTTTCTAAAACTTCTCATAGCCCTAAAATTATTAATTCGTGTTGTTATCATTTGCTTCTTATTTTTTTGGACCACATCTCCCTCATTCAGACTTTGCCACTGAAACGTTTGTTCTTTCGGTCTGCTTCATAACTCTTCCACTCGGGTGCTCACCACCACCATTTGTTTCTTCCCCTAGTAAATGCCCTTTCTTAAATCCCGCGTCATTGCCTTTCTTAGTGTGGACTTCTCCTTAATGGAGTATATCCTCTAGCAGTTTCCTGAGAAAGGGTGCATGGGGGGTACAAACGTTGAGATTTTGCCTACCGAAAAGGTCATTGTGTAGTCGTGTTTAATTGAAGATTGGCTGGGTATAGAATTCTAGATTTGAAATCATTTTCTCTCGCTGTCTTGGTGTCGTGACTCCTGGCTTGTCCTGTAGCTTCTGGGGTTGCAGTTGAGAGGACTAGAGGGGTGTGTTTTATTTGTTCGTTTGGGGGATTTTTTTATTGGTTGATTGGTTTTACAGAGAAAGAAAGGGAGGGAGAAAGAGAAACACTGACTTATTTATGCATTCATTGACTGGTTCTTGTCTGTGTCTTGACTTGGATTGAACCCTGTGCCGAGTAGATCCCGGAAAGGATCTGGGGTGTTCCCCTAAGGTGTCCCTTGAGATAAACTTTAACCGCACAGCAGTTGGGACATCAAGTAGTTGCTGGCGAAGAGAAGGCTCTATGCAAGCAGGTGCGAGGACAGGCCTAGGATGGAAAAGACCAGAAGCTTTCATTCCGGTTTTAGGCGCACGCAACATGGTTCCGTTCACTGCGGGAGAAGCCACACCACGTGACACAGAGGCCGTTGCAAACCTCCCAGCACTTTGCTCCTCGCACAGCTCCTGATGCTGCGGCTACGGCGTGAGGGGACCCCGGCGTGCTGTCCTCTGGGTCCGGCCCGGTCCGGTCCGGATACGGGGGCCGGCGTTGCTCACCCGAGAGCTCGGTCCGTCTCGATCGGGAGGTCCGAGCCGCTCTGTCTGGCAGGGAGAGGAGCGTGGAGCGCGTCGCTTGCCGGACGGACAGAAGGACGCGCCTTTGTGGCGGCCTCGACAGGCGGGCACGGCGGGCCGGTCAGGACCCGTTTTAAAGCCCGTTTCACGCTCGCAGTCCAGGTGCTGTCGGTGCACACGTGTTCGTCTCAGACAGGACAAGGAGCACCTGTGGGCATCTGGGGGAGCACATCACTCACACGATGGGTTATCTCAGCAAGCCACTCTGCGTCAGTCACTCAAGTTCAAATCCTTGTCCCCGGGGGTACACCCGCTTCAGGGCGGTGGGGAATATGTCCTTAACATCACTTTACATTTCAAGAAAGTTAACTCAAACCTTTATAACCTTTTTAACATTTTTAGACATTTTTAAAACATTTCTATGTATTACTATAACAAACCCCAAACCTTGGCATATTGGGATGGCACTACGACTGGACTACCCAGCCAGGCCCTTGAATTCTGATTTTCATTTGTTGTGTGTGTTCTGTGTTCTCGCCGGGTTTGAGGAGCTGCTCACGTTCCCCCGGGGTCTGGCATCTCAGAGTGGCAGGCAGAGGTCCGTCTTCACTCGCGCTGGCCGCTCCGGGAGGGCTAGCCGCCCGTAGCTCCTGCCTTTCGGCTGGGGAGTTGGTCACGTTCTTTCTTGCATGATCTTTCCCTGTCTCTCTGCTCTCCCCAGAATTCCTGTGATCAGGTGTGCTGCACCTTCTGGGCTGATCCTCTGGCTTTGTCCTTTCTCTCCTGTTCTGTGTTCTCTGTCTTCTTGTTCTGATTTCTCCGTGTTTTCTTCAACTTTTATCATCTAAGCTTCTATTTGCCTTAATTTCTGATATCTTGGAGAGCTTTCTCTTCTCTGAATATCCCTCTAAAAAGACCAGTTGCCTGGTTGAATTGGGCTGAGTTAGGGGTCCCACTGCTCTTTCAAACTCTGAGTTAATGTTCTGGTTGCCAGCCCCATCGTTCACCGCCCGCTCTCTGAGACACTGCCTTCTCGGGATCTGTGCCACCAGGGGCGGGCTTTCCGGGACCCCTATTCTCTCTGCTTCCTTCCTGTCTGCTGAATCACTTGTTCTGTGTCTATTCTCTTTCCAGCTTCCAGAATTTGAACATCTTTTTTCTTTTTTTACGTCTTTATTGTTGAAAGTATTACATGTGCCCCCTCCTTCCCCCATTGATCCCTCCAGCCTACCCCCACCCCAGGCCTTCACCGCCCTATTGTCTGGGTTCATGGGTGAGGCGTATATGCATACAAGGTCTTTGGCTGATGACCTTCCACCCACCCACCCACCCACCCCTCCCCCGCCTTCCCTCTGAGATTCCACATTCTGTTCCATGCTTCCGGATCTCTGGATCCACTCCATTCATCAGTTTATTTTGTTAATTAGATTCCACTTTTGAGTGAGATCAGGTGATACTGGTCGTTCTCTGAGTCATTTTACTTAGCATGGCACTCCACAGAATTTGGACATCTCTTGTGTGTTACTCGTTTCCTCTCCCATTCTTCATGTCCTCATGGATTTGTCTTATAAGTTTATCCCTTGATTTCTGTGGGAGGGAAAATAATATGTAAATATATGGTTTGAACTACAATATTTAATCAGGTAAGAGATTTTTTGTATTAATTTATATTTAAAACTTACAGTTGGCAGTTATGCAAATGACTTTCAACCATAATAAGGATTTTACCAGCCAGAATTATGATATTCTTGGACACTTTTTACTGTCCTCTCCACGCCTTTATCATTGAATTATCCCCAGAATTTATAAAGAGTGTCTGATAAAAAGGAAGTACTCAAGCTATACTTAGATGTAATTAATGTGAAATTTATATATTTCTTAAATTCAGACATTCTAATTGTAACACAAGAGGCTTGTCTTTCCCACTAGCTCTTTTTCTGTTTCCTTCCCTGCCTCCATCGTCCATGTCACTTCTTAGACACCATGACATTTTAAAATGCAAAAGTCTTAAAGTGATACAACACTTAAGACAGTAAAGTACAAAATTCTTCAAAATAGTCAAGTCTGAGTACTCAGTAAGCCACTAATCATCATTTTTTCCCAGTTCACGGCCTGCTTGCTAACTTCCCTGTACAAAGTTAAAATATTTGTGGGTTGGTTGTTTTGTTTACTTTAGGTGTGTGTCCTGTCTATCCATTCAGTGTTTCTTCTTTACAACATAGATTATTACTAACATCTCTTAGAAGAGTAATGTTTACGTATAAACTTTTGAGCATTGTATGACAGTAAGGGGTAACCAGTCATCAGCAGGCTAAATCCTCCTGCCTAGCAAACCTTCAGTGCTGTGTCTCAGTCAGAGTCTAGAAGGTAGAAGGGACCCAGCGATGATGGCCACCCTAACTCAAGCCCGCCATCCGCAGAGGCTGGTGAGCAGTGGAGCTTGCCTCTTTATATTCCTAATCAGGAATCCGTGGCTTCAGAAAGTGACAGTTTAGTCAGGTTTGATCCCAAAATGAAATCTGGAATGTTATCATTGGACCATATCCCCTGAATATGATAAATCGGCCTTTTTTCTAACCCATCCCCCATCACCCACATTGACTGACTGGTTAAAATAACATGAAGCATTTGGGGTACAGAACATTGAAAGTAATGTTGTTTTTTAAAAATATTAATTGCAGCCTCAACTGTTTCATAAGTGCTTCAAATTAATCATGTGTTCTAAGAGATGAAAGTTGGATTGCTTTATTTAAAGGTGGAAGATATAAAAATGGGTATTTCTGTCCCTATACTTCTATATAATAGTGTCTCTAACACCTGGTAGCTCCATCACAGCTGCAAATCTACCACCTCCTTTAATGAAAGATTTCAGAACACAAACAGTTGAGCGACCTTTTTTATTTTTTTAATATATTTTATTAATTTTGTACAGAGAAGAAGGGAGAGGGATACAGCGTTAGAAGCATCGATGAGAGAGAAACATCGATTAGCTGCCTCCAGACATTCCCTACTGCAGTGGTTGGCAAACTCATTAGTCAGTAGAGTGGCTCTCGAGCCACCATTTGCCGACCACTGCCCTACTGGGGATGTGCCTGCAACCAAGGTACATGCCCTTGACCGGAATCAAACCTGGGACCCTTGAATCTGCAGGCCGACGCTCTACCCACTGAGCCAAAGCTGTTAGGGCGAGCAATCTTTTTTTAATAGATATAATTGATGTATGACATTATATTAATTTCATGACCAATCTTAAATCTCATATTGCAGCTTTAAGCTTATTACTTCACTAGAGGCCCGGTGCATGGATTTGTGCATGTTGAGAGGAAATTAATTAGAAGGTGGCTGGCGGGGTGGGACTAGGCAAGACGGGCCAGACACACCCTGTAGCCAACCTCCCATGGTCCCTCCCAGGCCGGCCTCACTTGGGGTGGTACAGGGCTCGAAGGGCATCTCAGAGTGAACGGGGTCCCTCCAGCAGGTGGGGTCCTTTGGCCTGGCCTACGGGGATTGGGCCGGCAGCCTGACATCCCCCGAGACGTCCCGGAGTGCAAGAGGGCACTCGGCAAAGTTGCTGTCGCTCAGCAGCTCCTGCATTGAGCATATATATTTTATTAACATATTTTATTAATTTTTAATAATAAAATAAGTTAATAAAATATATATGCTCAGTGGTCAGTGCACATCATGCCTACTCGCTTGTCAGCCAGTCGCTTAGCCTTTTATATAGATAGATACTAGAGGACTGTTGCACGGGATTCGTGCACTGGTGGGGGCATGGCCTGCGGGGGTCAGCCGCTGTGGGAGTGCCACTCATCCCAGTATGCCGAGTGGCTGCGGATCTGCCCTCTCAGTGGTTGCTCCCTGGTCTGGCATCTTCTCTGGAGCTGAGCACTCGGCTCTCCAGGGGACCCGGTCGAGGCCAGGCCCAGGGACAATACCACTGAGAGGCGACGGAGTAGTCCTCAGTCCCACAGCGGCCATGAACCCGCCTCCCAGCCTCCAGGGTCAGCTCTGTGAGCCCGGCGGCAGCCTGCGGGTGTCCAGAGGAGGAGGTGGCAGGGAGCAAGGAGTGGGAGCCTGGAGCGAGGAGGCAATGATCATAGCCCGGGTTCCTGCCCATCGGCCCCAGAGTTCCCAGCAGGAGCAGCCGCTCATCCCACTCAGCCAAGCAGCGCTCCCACTGTGGTAGCACACTGACCACGAGGGGGCAGCTCCTGCGTTGAGCATCTGCCACCTGGTGGTCAGTGCATGTCATAGCATCTGGTCAACCTGTCGTTCTGGTCATGCCACCATTTGGTTGCTGGGCTTTTATTATATAGGAGGATTGTACCTGTCAGTACTCACTTTGCCTGTACCCTTTAAAAATACTAATTTTCTCTTTCCTCAAGTCTATTCTATTTATTTTTACTTCCCTCTTTAGAATAGAATGCTAGCTTTTATGTTGAACTTAATTTTTCCGAAGACTAGCACATCTGTTTTGTTCTCCCAAGCCACCCAGTGAGATAGGGAGAACGTACCATCCCATTACCCTCAGAATAAAGGAAGACTCGACTTTAATGACACACGCTCAGACTTAGTGATGTGTTGATTTTAAAAAATGGCTTAAAAAGTTATGCTTCTTGACTCTTAGAGCTGATGTTCCACTATGACTACATGACCCTTTTCTGATATGCTTAGCTTTTATTCTAATGTACTCAAGAACAGATTAAAATTACACTAACTTGCCTCCTTTTATTTAATTTCATGACGTTTCAATTTGTCAAGGTCATTTGAGTCTGGTTTTGTCTTAGATTTTAGCAGATACATCCAATTTTGGTCTGTTTAATAAGCATGCTCTCAATCCTATTACGTTGACATAAGGGCCACATATATTTTATTAGAGACCCATTTTGGCCTATGTATTTATCAGGTGTTTTGACAAGCATGATATAACAAAATAATATGGAATACTCAAGGGACAGTAGCTCCTCTTCCTGTAAGTGTAACACTACGCCGAAAGCTAGAACATTCTTACACAGACAGCCTTCCCTCCCCTTCCTTTCAGAGTGGAGCAGTGAATCCACTCATTTCCGTGCAGGCCTCTCTGGTTCTGACTGTGACCTCTGCTCACTTACCGTGGTGTAATGCTCTCCGTGACCCACAGTGACCTCTGGCGTGGGTGGTGTGACAGCCAGTTGCTTCGGAAAGGCATCCCTGTGACTTGGTCTGTAAAAATCATCTCGGGCACATTTAGGAATGCGAGGCCTTGGGGACTGTGGCGTCAGAGGGACCTGGTAACCGTGGATCTCTGGTGTGTCCCTGAGCGCACAGCCCAGCTTTGTCTGCTTGTCCCGGCCCCCTCGGCCCCGCCAGGCTGACAGCACCATGCAGAATTTTCATCTTCTTTCACCCCACAGTGTGTATTAAAGAACTGGTTTTAGCTTTAAAAAAAAATGGGGCCGAGACCGGTGTGGCTCAGTGGATAGAGCATCAGACTGCGGACTGAAGGGTCCCGGGTTCGATTCTGGTCAAGGGCATGTACCTTGGCTGCGGGCACATCCTCGGTGGGGGGCGTGCAAGAGGCCGCTGATCGATGTCTCTCTCTCATCGATGTTTCTGACTTTCTATCCCTCTCCCTTCCGCTCTGTAAAGAATCAATTATATATATATATATTTTTAAAAATTGGGGTCAGTATATTAAAAATAATACTTAAAGTATATTTTAATACAAGTTTAAATAATGAAAAAAAATTTATCGCCCCCAAGCTAATAATAGCCTAATATCCTCCTTGATTTACTTCACATTGTGACAAAAACATTATTTGACAAGCATAAAAGTATTTATACACTGATTACATTATTAAAATGTGACCGCATGTGCCGAAACCGGTGTGGCTCAGTGGATAGAACATCGGCCTGCAGACTGAAAGGTCCCGGGTTCGATTCTGGTCAAGGGCATGGACCTTGGCTGCGGGCACATCCCCAGTGGGGGGTGTGCAGGAGGCGGCTGATCGATGTCTCTCTGTCATCGATGTTTCTGACTTTCTATCCCTCTCCCTTCCGCTCTGTAAAAAGTCAATAAAATATTTTTTTAAATGTGACCGCATGTTAAAACAAACAAAAGAAAGGTCAGCTCCCCTCTCTGGTTACTGTAAAATAAAGGATTTATCCGGGTGCTCCGTGCTGTCCCCCGTCTGTGTTATGCTCAAGCCAGAAGCCCAGCTAGGACGCTGCCGCCAGCCCAGGCTGTTCTCCACTCCCGCGGCCCTCCCGCTCCCCCTCCGCGGCCCTCCCGCTCCCCCTCCTTGGCCCTCCCGCTCCCCCTCCATGGCCCTCCCGCTCCCCCTCCCGCTCACCCTCCGCGGCCCTCCCGCTCCCCCTCCGCGGCCCTCCCGCGCCCCCTCCGCACAGACCTCCACAGTGGCCTCTGCCGGACTCCTGTCCTCCCCTCCCTCTCGCACTCCCACACGTCCTCCCTCACCTGCCCCTCTGGCGGCCACTGGGTCTCTGTTGTGGAAGCTCGCACCCTGCCACAGCCGTCTGCCTTCCACGCCAGGCACCCGGGCCCGCTCACCCCGTGCCGGGCCCGCTCACCCCGTGCCGGGCCCGCTCACCCCGTGCCGGGCCCGCTCACCCCGTGCCTGGCCCGCTCACCCCGTGCCGGGCCCGCTCACCCCGTGCCTGGCCCGCTCACCCCGTGCCGGGCCGGCTCACCCCGTGCCTGGCCCGCTCACCCCGTGCCGGGCCCGCTCACCCCGTGCCTGGCCGCTCACCCCGTGCCGGGCCCGCTCACCCCGTGCCGGGCCCGCTCACCCCGTGCCGGGCCCGCTCACCCCGTGCCGGGCCCGCTCACCCCGTGCCGGGCCCGCTCACCCCGTGCCGGGCCCGCTCACCCCGTGCCGGGCCCGCTCACCCCGTGCCGGGCCGGCTCACCCCGTGCCGGGCCGGCTCACCCCGTGCCGGGCCCGCTCACCCCGTGCCGGGCCCGCTCACCCCGTGCCGGGCCCCGCTCACCCCGTGCCGGGCCGGCTCACCCCGTGCCGGGCCGGCTCACCCCGTGCCGGGCCCGCTCACCCCGTGCCGGGCCCCGCTCACCCCGTGCCGGGCCCGCTCACCCCGTGCCGGGCCCCGCTCACCCCGTGCCGGGCCGGCTCACCCCGTGCCGGGCCGGCTCACCCCGTGCCGGGCCGGCTCACCCCGTGCCGGGCCCGCTCACCCCGTGCCGGGCCCGCTCACCCCGTGCCGGGCCCCGCTCACCCCGTGCCGGGCCCCGCTCACCCCGTGCCGGGCCCCGCTCACCCCGTGCCGGGCCCGCTCACCCCGTGCCGGGCCCCGCTCACCCCGTGCCGGGCCCCGCTCACCCCGTGCCGGGCCCGCTCACCCCGTGCCGGGCCCGCTCACCCCGTGCCGGGCCCCGCTCACCCCGTGCCGGGCCCCGCTCACCCCGTGCCGGGCCCCGCTCACCCCGTGCCGGGCCCCGCTCACCCCGTGCCGGGCCCCGCTCACCCCGTGCCGGGCCCGCTCACCCCGTGCCGGGCCGGCTCACCCCGTGCCGGGCCCCGCTCACCCCGTGCCGGGCCGGCTCACCCCGTGCCGGGCCGGCTCACCCCGTGCCGGGCCCGCTCACCCCGTGCCGGGCCGGCTCACCCCGTGCCGGGCCCGCTCACCCCGTGCCGGGCCCGCTCACCCCGTGCCGGGCCCGCTCACCCCGTGCCGGGCCGCTAGCAGAGCGCCGTGTGATTGTCTGCTCCCTCTCGCTCTCAGCCTCTCTCTCCTTTTGTGACACCACATAGTGACCTTGAGACTAAACTTAGCATTTGGCTTTTCTCAGTTCCAAGGAATCTCATGTGAAATTTGCAGTTTCGAATTTATTGCTTATATTACCTTCAGAATACGTTGTGACAAATTGTGAGACTGTTATTTTCCTACGATGTTTATTTCTCTTAGGCGCAGAGACCATTCCTGGGCTGTGGGCTGGTCGTGGCTAAGAAGTCAAGAGAGCCAACAAGGTCTCCCTAGTCGGTTTGGCTCAGTGGCTGGAGCGTCGGCCCTCAGGCTGAGGGTCTCGGGTT
The DNA here is from genome assembly GCA_027563665.1 of Antrozous pallidus. NCBI lineage: Eukaryota > Metazoa > Chordata > Mammalia > Chiroptera > Vespertilionidae > Antrozous > Antrozous pallidus. The sequence continues at coordinate 115,968,273 of CM050513.1, read as the reverse complement.
CAGTTCATGTCCAGGGCACATACCTCGATTGTCGGCTCGATGCCCGGCGGCAGAGGATGGCAGAGTCCTTGCTAGAAAGTCACTAAAAATCCGAACTTGGTGCCCTGGCCTGTGTCACTCGGTGGTCAGAGCGTCAGCCCATGCACCTTAAGGTCGAGGTTCGATGCCCAGTCAGGGGCATGTATGTGGGTTGCAGGTTCAATCCCCAGCCCTGGTTGGGGTGAGTACGGGAGGCAACCAATCGACGTTTCTCTCTCTTGCTCGCTCCCTCTTCCTCTTCCTCTCCCACGTTTTACTACAACCTCAGTGGCATTGGATGGTCTTAAATATGCAATCTTTTTAATTTAATTTCTTGTGTTGGTGATATTGCTGTTGTTTCCTATTAATGTCCATTGATCATTAATTTGGAACTTTAACATTTCTCCTCAGTTTGTCGTCATTTTTCTGTGCACAGTTTCCTAGTCTGAATAGCTGCAGTTGTCTGGAAAACCCCCATGTGTGGAAGGTCTTTCTCCAGGCGTGCCCCCAAACGCGGCATTAGGAGAGCTCTTAGATAAAGCCTTCTCGCCCATCAACAGGGTGGTGGTGGAGGACTGTTAAGAGTAAAATTAACCTCATCAAAGGTCAGGTAACTTCCTTGGTGGGCACCAAGCCCTTCCCAGAGGCCTCTGAGTGGAGGGCACTCTGAAGGAGCCGAGCTCTGGGGCTGGCGCAGTTCTGCCAGGCGTCCCAACGTGGCCTCTTAGTGAAGTCGGGTCCAGCCCTGAGCGTGTGGGGGAGAAATGAAACGGAAGAGAAGAGCCAGCCCCCCGTGACCCTGTTCCTGTCCGCGCGGGCTTGAGCGGACCCCGGACTTGCCGTGTCGGCGGCACTGTTGGGAAGCCGTGTGTGGCGGGAGAGTAGAACTGCACTGCCACAGAAGCAGGTGCAAGACCAAGGTCAGCAACAAAAGTATTTCTGTCTGAGACCATAAAGTAGCATAGAGAACAACTGGCACTCGGTCTCATTACCAACCGTCTCCACCTGCCTGCCTGTCGGGGCTCAGTGCTTGTCCTGGCGGCGCTCTGTGAGGCTCAGCCTGCCGGGGCCGTCGCCGGGGCCGTCACCGGGCTCTGCCTGCGTTACAGGGACAGCCGCGCAGGTTTTGGCGGGGGGTGGGGGGGTTCCAGTGGTGCCTCTCGAGAACAACGTGAGATCCAGGGCCCTAACACTGGTGATGGTTGTTCTAGACTGACCATCTAGAACCGTGGTCGGCAAACTGCGCCTCAAGAGCCACATGCAGCTCTTTGGCCCCTTGGGTGTGGCTCTTCCACAAAATACCATGGCCTGGGCGAGTCTATTTTGAAGAAGTGGCGTTAGAAGGAGTTTAATTTTAAAAATGTGGCTCTCAGAAGAAATGTCAATCATTGTGCTGTCGATATTCGGCTCTGTGGACTGATGAGTTTGCCAACCACTGGACTAGAGAGCAGCCTCCACTTTGACTCGGAAGAATCGGGAGGGACAGTTACTGACTGAGAACATGACCTGATGACTCGGAGTGCAAGTTCCAGATCCTTCCCACCGCCCCGGCCTCGCTCACAGCCAGTCCCCCACCTCGTTCCGTGTCCTCTGCCAACCAAAGCCCTTGGCGCCAGCTTAGACTCCTCTCCTGCCCGTCTCTCCCGTCCCGACAGTCACTGCATCCTGTTTTTATTTCCCGTGCAACTCCGATCCTTTTACCTTCATGATCCCCCCTCTCTCATCAGTAGCATCTTACCTAGTAATTGTTCTCCACACCCGTGAGTTTGAACACTCCCCGGCCATCCTCTGCTCTGAAGTGAAACGCACTGCGCGGCCTTCTAAAATCCCAAGTGTGGCCGAACCGGTTTGGCTCGGTGGATGGAGTGTTGGCCTGCAGACTGAAAGATCCCGGGTTCGATTCTGGTCAGGGGCATGTACCTTGGTTGCGGGCACATCCCCAGTGGGGGGGGGAGGGGGTGCAGGGGGCAATTGATCGATGTTTCTCTCTCATCGATGTTTCTAGCTTTCTGTCCCTCTCCCTTCCTCTCTGTAAAAAATCAATAAAATATATTTTAAAATAAATAAATAAAACCCCTAGTATGGCCGTGCCAATGCCGGCTTACACCCTGGCTTGCTGGCACCTGTCCTCGTTCATTTAGCCGTTCTGGTTGGCACCTGTTAGGTGTCAGGAACCCATCGCCAGGCTACCTTAGATTGGGCATCCAGGTAAAGCTCGCTGAGGAGCGAGGTGGCAATAATGAGCCAGCCTTTGAGACTAGAGAGCGTTTTACTTTTATTTCATTAGTTATCTTTTTTTCTATTACAGTTGACAAGAGCACATTTTAATTTTCTTTTTTTAATCATCACCCTAGAATGTGTTCTTACTGATTTTGAGAGAAAGAGAAATATCGATGTGAGAGAGAAACATTGATCGGTTGCCTCCCGTACGTGCCCCCCCAGTTCTTAACATGCAGCCTTTGGTGTATGGGCAACACCAGCCAGCGGAGGCCTCGGCCAGGGTGACAGGAGTGAGTTTAGACAGGGCACGGGCTGCAGGAGATCAGAACCAAGCCAGTGTGAGGACACAGTGTCACATGAGGGAGAGGGTAACTGGCTGGAGGGCTGGGCCTGGGGCCTGTGGGGGCAGAAGTGGGGATGGTTCTGGGTGAGGTAGGAAGGCCTGCGGGAGGAACAGGTGTGTTGGGGCAGTCAGGAGGTGTGTCGTGTGCCTGCGGGAGGAACAGGTGTGTTGGGGCAGTCAGGACGTGTGTCCTGTGCCTGCGGGAGGAACAGGTGTGTTGGGGCAGTCAGGAGGTGTGTCCTGTGCCTGCGGGAGGAACAGGTGTGTTGGGGCAGTCAGGACGTGTGTCGGGTGCCTGCGGGAGGAACAGGTGTGTTGGGGCAGTCAGGACGTGTGTCCTGTGCCTGTTAAATCTAAGGAGAGAAGCAGGACCCTTTCAGAATTAAGGAATTTCTGACGGTCCCTAAGCTTAGGCCAGCACCACGTGAGTGCAGGGAGGGGGGGGTCTGTAAGCTCCCAGAGGCTGTGCTGACCTGACCCAGGGGACAGGGGAGGCAGGAATGCCCCTGGAGCTGAGGACTGGACTCCCTATCAGGCTGTCCTGAGGGAAAGCTATTGACATTTGGAAACTGGAGGTGGGGGAGGTGAGGATTGAATTTAGTCAAGGTTTCGAATCCTGGTCCTGTTACTTCCAAATTTCCATTTTCTTTGGCTGTTCAAGTGAGGATTGGCCTCTTCCTGAGTGTTTTCCTACTCTGGGATTAAGTTTCCAGAACAGAAACGAAGACAGAAAACGTCCATGCCCATGAAGATGGGTCGAGCCTGTAGCAATTCTTTAACTCTCTGGGCGATAAAAACGCCTGGGCTGCTGCACGGTGACCGAAATCAATTCTGAAAACTCGGTGTTAACCAGTTAACCAGAGCTGGAGCCGCCAGAGTTCAGTCGTAAGCCAGTCCACTAACTTCGGTGCCAGAGCTGCCAGTCTGGGTTTGGACAGTTTTTCCTTCCGGCGCAGCGTTTCCTGGGCGGGAAGGCATGGGGGTTGGAAGCACCGCCGGAGCCGGTGACCTGAAAGGCCCTGGGTGGCATCGCACACATTATCACCTCGTCAGTGACCCCGTAAAGCAGCCCGCAGCGGGGGTTGGCGGGCCTGGCAGGCCAGCTCTGGGGGGTGGGGACCAGTGACCCCGTGGATGGTTGCGTTGGCAGGAGCTGAAATCCCCCAAGGCCGGCTAGCTTTTTCAGGTTCCTTTCTGCTGGAACTGCGCCCCAAATAAAAGCGCCTCTGCTGTCTGTTCTTTCTCAGGCTGCTCCTGCCCTTGAACTTCCAGAATAGGGTGGCCTTCACTCGTAAATACTCAGTTCCCTCAGGCAGATGAGCAGAGGAAAGGGTCGGTGAGGTTGAGGGGGAAGTCAGTCTGGGCAAGCAGGAAGAGGCAGTAAAGATAAGGCAGCTCTCCAGAGCCAAGAATTTGGAGCAGCCTTCGGCAATATAAGTTCCAGCGTAAGCCACCATTTGAAATTTTGTTTAAAGAGGCCAGTTGTGGCAGTAAACGAAGTCATTTCTGCAGCTGAAATTGTACAAGCCCTTGATCGGAATCGAACCCAGACCTTTCGGTCCACAAGCAGACGCGTTGTCCCTGAGCTAAACCGACTAAGATGACAAACCCCTTTTCATAACATGTAAAGCTGGGTGCCTCGCAAATCGAGCGGCATAACTGGCTCTCCAGAAACGTGGACCCACTCCTGGGTGGGATGCACTGGGGAGAGAAATGGGGCGATACCCAGAGCCACTCTCCTGGCAGGTGATTTCTTTATACAAGGCACCTTGTTTTTACTAGTATTTGGAAAGCACAAAAGGTAAGGGTTTCTCTAGATAAGCCAATCCATGGTTGAGCAAAGGGTAAAATAGACTAAGCTAAAACATAGTGTTTGTGCAACCTAAATTTCAACTCTCCATACTGAGAGAAAAGCCATTCTGCTTTCTCCCAGGGCTTCAGGGGCTCCTAATCCTGCTGGATCCCCACCTTTTCTCCGGTTCTCCGAAACCTCCTGAACTTCCGCCCTTTCTTTTTTAGATTCTTAAAGGGCACAAACCCCCTTTTTAAAAAAATCCTCATTCAAGGATATTTTTCCATTGATTTTCAGAGAGACAGGGAGAAACAGATAAATATCGATGGGAGAGAGACGCATGGTTTGGTTGCCTCTTACACGCATCCTGATCAGGGCCTGGGCTGGGGAAGAGCCTGCAACCGAGGTACATGCCCTTGATCAGAATCGAACCCGGGACCTTTCGGTTCACAGGCAGACGCGTTATCCTCTGAGCCTAACTGGCTAGAATGACAAACCCCTTTTCATAACATGCAAAAACTCTCCTCGACAAAGTATACCGTATATTGCTTTTTAAAAAGTTACAAAAGAAAACCTGATTTCAGTTATTTTAATGGAGTATTTGCACCTGTGGGCAAGATCAAGCACAAATGGTTTCGGGCAGACCCAGGTGTGGTTTGCCCAGAGAAGCCTCCTTAGTGAAATCTATGTTGACTCTGGTAGAGTTATGAAGAATATGTATTAACAATAGATAGTTTGTGCAAGAGAAAACAATTGAACCAGATCTTTTTGTAATGCTTTAACATTCTAGAAGGTGAAGGTGAAGGTACTCATAAAATTGTGGCAAGTGGAGGCATTTTATTGGGGAAATTGCTTTCTTTGCCTCCGTAACTCTAGTCTTGTTGAACCTGAATACTATAAACCCAGAAGAATTAGAATTAGTCAGGAAATTCTAGAACATTTAAAACCCACAGCAAGATCTAGGCTGTGTGGCTCTATTGGTCAGAGTGTTGTCCCCGTCCACCAAACGGTTGTGGGTTCCCTTCCTGGTCAGGTGCGTGTGAGAGGCAATTGATCTGTTTCTCTCCCCTCACCCTCCCTTTCTCTAAAATCAATGAAAACATATCCTTGGGTAAGAATTTAAAAAAAAAAAATACACACGCAAAAAAAAACCCCACACCCACAGTGAGTAGCCAGCATCTGTGGCCATCACAAATGATGTTCACTCTAAACAGTTTCAGCTTTGTGGACGCCTTGGTAGAGTACTAATGCTTGTCTAGAAAACATCCTATCTAATAAAAGAGTAATATGCAAATTTGACTGTACCTTTGCCACACCCACAGCCATGCCCACCAGCCAATCAGGAGCAGATTATGTAAACAAACCCCAACCAAGATGGCTGCCGCCACTGAGAGCAGGAGGAAGGCTTGGGTTTCCCTGACAACAGAGGAAGCCAAGCTTGCTGCCTCCCTAGGCCTCCACTCAATGTTACAAAGTTTCATTTATAAAAGACACAGAAATGGCGGCAGCCACTGAGCTGGAGAGCAGAGGCTTGGGTTTCCCTGGCAACAGAGGAAGCATAGCTTTCAGTCTGCCATTGCTGGCCTAGGCCTCCACTCTAGGCTACAATGTTTCAAACAGAAATGGCTGCCACCCTGGAGCTCGGCTTGGGTTGCTGGGGGGTGTGGCTGGCCTGCAAACTTCCACAGGCTGCCCCTCACCCCAAGGGAACCCCCACCCTCATCTGGGACACTCTTCAGGGCAAACCAGCTGGCCCCCACCCATGCACCAGGCTTCTGTCCTATCTAATAAAAGAGTAATTTGCAGATTGACCATCACTCCAACACACAAGAGGGTTGCCACCATGTGGTCAAAAATCCTGCCTCCATGTGGACACAAGATGGCCAGCAGGGGAGGGTTGTTGGGAGGTTCCAGGCCCTGCAAGGGAGGGTAGTTGTGGCTGATCAGGTCAGCAGGGGAGGGCAGTTGGGGGTGGGTGACCAGGCCGGCAGAGGAGTGAAGTTGGGGCAAATAGGCTGGCAGGGGAGCAGTTAAAAATCAATTAGGCTGGCAGGGTAGTGGTTAGGGGTTGATCAGGCTGGCAGGCAGAAGCGGTTAGGGGCAATCAGGGAGGCAGGCAGGTGAGCAGTTGGGAGCCAGTAGTCCTGGATTGTGAGGATGTCCAATTGTCCGTTTAGTCCCAGTCCTACCAGGATCGGGCCTAGACGGGCAGTTGGACATACCTCAAAGGGTCCCAGATTGGAGAGGGTGCAGGCGGGGCTCAGGGACATCCCCACCCCCATGCACGAATTTCATGCACCGGGCCTCTAGCCATCAATGAAAGTGTCTGGAGTAAAACAGGTAGTTGAGGATGGGAATAAAGTGTGGTTAATACTGGACCTGAATTTCAGAACAACTGCACGCGAGCTGCAGCATCGATGGGTTTAGGTTTAATCACTAGGAGGGGGTGGTTTCAACAGCCAGCCCTGCTCTCCGTGCGGCTCCTCGCGGCTCCTCGCGGCTCCTCGCTCCAGCAGCCCGGGGCCTCGCACGGAAGGCCGGGCCTCAGTTCTTCCCGGCCCTCCGGGCTCTCCATCCGGAGCGACTTCTGTTTTCCCTTCTGTTTCTATACGGGGGTGTCTTAGGAATACCCTGCATGTCATTTTCCCCCTTTTTAAATCTATTTTATTGATTCTTCACAGAGAGGAAGGGAGAGGGATAGGCAGTCAGAAACATCAATGAGAGAGATCAGCTGCCTCTTGCACTCCCCCCACTGGGGGTGTGCCCACAACTACGGCACATGCCCCTGACCAGAACCGAACCCCCCTTCGGTCCGCAGCCCAATGCTCGATCCTCTGAGCCAAACCGGTTTCGGCCTACATGTCATTTTTAAAATATTCTTTTCCTTCACTGTTGAGCACATTCAGGGTTGGGGGTGGGGGAGTTCCCTCATTAATTTTCTTAAGAGATTGATTTTCCACTCTCTCTGCTCCCCCCTCCCCTAAGCTGGGTGTTTTGTCCCCAGTGTGCTGTCAGAAAATGGAGCTTAAATGAATTAACGGGCCCCGCCCAGAGCTGGCGGGAGACAGGCCCGGCCGCCTGCCTCTGCTGGAGGCCCACCCAGCCCCCCATTTCCACCCGGCTCTGCCTCCCGCCGGCCCGCGTTCCAGGCAGGACCAGCGCCGGGGACAGGACGCCCGCGGCCTGTAACGTAAGGACGGCAGGTGCGGGAGACGCCAGCGGCTGGGACCTGTTTTCACCCGGGGTTTTCCTGCCGCTCTAGGGTAAACCAGAAAAGATAAGAGAAACGGCTTCCTACCAGAGATGTTTATTTCTTAAATATTTTTATTGATTTTGAGAGAGTAAGGCGGGGGGGGGGGGACATCGATTGGCTGCCTCCCACACACCCCCTATTGGGGTTTAAGCTCATAACCCCCACAAGTGCCCTGACCAACAATGAAATCCGCCTTCGGTGCATGGGAGGGTGCCCCGCCGCGGGGGTCACGCCGGCCAGGCCAGAGAGCTATTTTTAAAAGCAAGTTTTAGGTTGTATCTTGGGGTCACTTTGGTAAAGCTTGGTCTCTACCTAGCGTCTTACAAGAATATTCCTAATAATAGAATTGTCACTCGGAGGCAGTAGGGAATAACCACTTTAACCCAACGAAGTGTGGACCGAGATGTTCCAGAAAGGTTTCTAGCCTTGCCTTCAATTTCCCAGGAAATGTCAGTTGAAATTAAACCTAATCCTGAGAATTCCAGTTGAAATTTTGCTCTAAATCCAGACCATTCTGTTCTGTAAGTGGAATGTGTCTAAGAGTGAGTAGCTTTTAGAATGAGGACCATGCGTATCCTCTCCTCGGAATCCTGCCCCCCTGATGCCTAGCGCTGTGCCCCCTTGCGCTGTGCCCGCCACGTGAGGTGCCACCACACACACAGCAAGGCTGCTGTCCCTGGATCCCGGTGGCTGCGGCTCATCACCGAGTCCTGTTGGCTTTCCCGCCACAGTTGCATGCCTTTGCACCCGCACCCAGATTCTTCCATGGCATCCCAGACCATGACCGCTGTGGACCCCTCAGAATCAAGTTCTACTGTGAGCACCTCCACATCCTGAGAGCTCACTCCAGCCCGCCCTCCTGCCCCCTCTGCCCGAGCAGCTCCTGCCAGTTCTCTCTCCTGTGCTCAGCAGCAAGAACGGTTCTCACCTCCTTAACCAGGTCTCCTGGCCCTCTGGCCCTGAAGTGCTGTTGACATCGTAACAGCTCCGTGTGGGTGTCCTACCCCGCCATTCTGTAAACCCCGAGGGCACGCACTGGGTGGACTTGCCACCCTCCGTTCAGCCCCTTGGCCTCGGACAGACGTGCAAGAAAAAGTTGCTGAATGAACAGAAAGGGGAGATGATTACATTTCTGAAGTAGAAGCCATTTTTTAAAACACGCTAATGTCAGAGCAAAGACCACTGAGAATCGGGGGCGCCTTGCTCATCTGCTGCTTCACAGCCTCTGGAAAAGCCCGCAGGCTGGAGGGCGGGACGGGGTGGGGAAGGCTGAGCCACAGACACGCTGACCGAGTTCTTGCTCGTGGTCTGCTGGCCTGGGTTTTCCGTGTCTGAGCTGTTGGGTTTCATGCTGTAGATTCAGAATTGCCATAGGGATAAGACAGATTCATAAACTGACAAATTGATAAGAGCCCCCAAAACAATCCTTTGTCCATGGTCAGTGGAACGACTTGCACTTTAGAGTTCTGTAAAGAAGCCCCGGCAGGCTTTGTACCCCTGTCCCCTGGGTCACCTTCACCCCTGCTGGGCGTGTGCCTGACCTCCCACACACCTAACGTGTGCACTCTGGGTTCCTTAAACAGCAGCAGCAAAGGAGGGGGTGTGTGGGAATCTGCTGGAGAAAGACAGCTTCCCCTCCTGCACCTTAGACCTGGGGGTTCTCATTGTTTGTTGAATGGTAAAGTGAGCACGTTCCTTGTAGAAAGGCATGTCTACTTTGAATATATTCTTCGTATGATCAAGGTTATGGCTAAATTCTGGCTCAGCTGTTAGACAGATGAAGTGCAGAAAGACAAGGAAGGACACTGTTAATGAAGAAAAAAGGTCTTTGATCCCAAGCCCGCTACCCTGATTCAGAACACCCCGACTCCGCTGTAACGCACCTGCGAGCGCGGGGATGAGAGGAAGGGAGTCCGGGCCCCGGCTCCCCTGGGGATCAGAAAGGCCAGGGTGCAGCGGAGACCGCCAGGCCGCTGCTCCTCCTGTTGTCCTTGGTCGTGCCGTCATGCGTTCTCCTGCACTTTGGGGCCAGCCCCCATTTAGTTAGCCTCAGAGACACTTAGTACAGGTTTTATGACGTGGTCTGAAAAGCTTTCCCAAATAGTGAGCAGTTTTCAGGGTCAGCAGCAGAGCCCCTTTTTGATTGGGAGTTTTCTGGGAGAGGAACGAGGGTCTAAACGGATAATTTAATTCCAGATGATTCGATCTGAAAGATGACGATCGGACTGGAGAGAGTTTGTGTCTGTGGGTCCCTTGCCCCTGGGGGACAGAGGAGATGGGCTATTGGGAACTAGACGTGTCCTGAGAAGCAGTACCACCTGCTGGGTCTCAGCCCCTTGTGGGAGCAGGTAGAAATTATTCTAGATTGTTCTAAGGTGAGTGAATAAGGTTGCACGGCAAGAGCAGGGAGGCTGAGAGAAGAACCTTGGCTAGGAGCACATGGCAGGGGACAGCCCAGCCTGAGCATTTTCTCTCTCACTGTGTCCAGGGTGCCTTTTGGGGGAGGTTTCCATGCTTTTCGTCTCCTGCTAGTGTCGAATTTGCACTTGATGGCGTGAATTTTCCCCCTACTTACTTAGCAGCCATGTGCCAGAGCTTCACCCACAGTCACAATGATCCCGCTGACTGTAGCGCTCAGGATAGCATTAGGAGGGGAAACAGCGAAAGGCCGAAGAGTAGCTCAGAGGTGCAGCGCTCAGGGGGTCGGCACCTTCTAGGTGAAGTAATACTGACACATGCACACAGCAGCGAACCCACAAAAAGATGCTCGCCGCTTCCGGCAGTGAGCTAAGGGAGGAAGTTCGTTCCAGAAAATAGTCTTCTAACTTTGTCTGAATCAAACCCTAATAATTATGTAACCCATTCTAGTTTATAAAGCTTTCACATTATTTCGGACAACAGCCGTGTAAGGAAGGCGGGTAGAATGGCTGTCTCCGTTCTACAGAGGGTGAATGGGTGGCGTGACTTTGTTTTCTCACAAGAGCTGACGCCTTAGGTTCTATTGACATTTGGTCAGCATTCACATTAGACCAGTGGTCGGCAAACCGCGGCTCGAGAACCACATGAGGCTCTCGGGCCCCTTGAGTGCGGCTCTTCCACAAAATACCACGGCCTGGGCGAGTCTGTGTTGAAGAAGTGGCGTTAGAAGAAGTTTAAGTTTAAAAAATTTGGCTCTCAAAAGAAATTTCAACCGTTGCCCTGTTGATATTTGGCTCTGTTGACTGAGTTTGCCGACCGCTGTCCTAGATCGTCCACGGCTTCTCTAAAGAGCCAGGCAGACCTGGAACTTCTGGCTTTAGGTGCACAGAGTTGGCGGCAGCCAGTGACTGCCGCCGCGTGCCTGGCTGGCGCTGACACTGGTGTGGCCGCACCTCGTGGAGGTGTGCGTGCCGTGGGTCCCGTGTCGGGAACGGAATGGGTGTCTTTGCTAGAACAGCTGCGGGACAGAAACGCAGCTTTGAGAGCCGAGCGCGGTGCCTCGTGGCATCGAGTCAATGGGCCTGAAAAGAGCTGGGCGGCCCCCTGGCCTCCAGGTTGGCCCTGAAGCCTGGGTGGCGCTCTGGGCCGCGACCGAGGCCCCGAGGCGGTGCCCGTGCTTGTCAACCGCGCCTGAGCCCGGCAGGCAGCGCAGACCCCCGCTGGTCTCCTGAGCTGGTCAGGGAGCATCAGGTTGTCTAGCAACTCGAGTGCTGAGGAAGAGGGACCCAGACATAGAGGGTTTCGTATGTATTGCTGTATTTTTTAATTGATTTTTTACAGAGAGGAAGGGAGAGGGATACAGCCAGACACATCAGTGAGCGAGAAACATGGATCAGCTGCCTCCTGCACACCCCCTACTGGGGATGTGCCCGCAGCCAAGGTGTACGTGCCCTTGACCGGAATCGAACCTGGGACCCCCCAGTCCCCAGGCCGATGCTCAATCCACCGGGCCAAACCGGTCTGGGCTGTATGGATTGCTTTAACCAACACCTTGTGGCGCTCCTGGGGGAAAATGAATAGGTGCAGAGTCACCTCAAATAAATGTTTTCGGGGCCTCAAAGGGGAGCTGCTTGTACGTAGACCATGTGGCTGCCTCAGAGCTGACCGTCCAGGGCTCAGCAGCGCGCTTCTGCCCCACATAGAGAAGGCTTCATTAAGAGGGGAGGAAAGCTCTTGCTGCTGGCCGAAAATTAGCACGTTCCACATTCTCCAGGCTCGACCAGCTTCAGCTTTTTAACTCACACTGAAGAGCAGCCTCGTTAGTTTTCTCCAAGCTCTCCAATTTGTCAGGCCTCGCGTCCGTCCGTTAGCCCACGTTTACGGCTCCCCCGGTGTGGCAGGCCCCGGGGACGCGGGACTGAAGCTCTCAGCTTAGGAGGGGCAGACAGACGTGCCTCACACTGTGAGCGTGAGCAGAGGTGTGTGCGGTGCTGGCTAAAAGCCGTCTCGTGGGACCTTTAAGGCTCCAACAGAACTGATCGGCACCACTAATGATACTCCGACCCGAATGCACTGGTGCCCCGAGGCTGCTGGGAGATGCTTATTAAACAGGGCGATTATTCGGGTCGCCGTCACAACTCATAGGGAAGCCTTTCTGTGAATGAAGAGGCACAAGCCTCCCGGGGCGCTTCTGCTGGGTGTGGATTAAATTCTCGGAGGTGATTCAGCTCCTGCCGTGGCCGCCTGCTGTCAGCGAGCCTGCCCCGGGGACAGTGTCGAGTGCTGCCGTACAGATCAGGAAGGGTGTCTGGCCACTTTCTGTTGTTCAAAAACCAAGCATACGTTTTCTCATTTATTTCCCAAGATTACAGTATCAGTAAAAATAGGAGTTGCTTAAAATAGCTTTTATTCCTCTCATTAAGGAGAAGATGCACTGTTGAGATTGGGTCGTTGCTTGTGTGAAAAACATACCTTCGGAAACCATGACCGAAGCCCAGTGTGTCTGATCGGTGTGCGGAGCAGTGACGTGAGGACCCAGCCTCTCCCGGGAATGAATAAACTGTCGTCAAAAACGGGAGAGGGCACGTCGGGGCACCAGGAGCTGCAGCCTTTCTAAGCCGCAGGGAAAGGGGCTCAGCGGGACCTTTCCCCCTCCCCACGTGGGAGTCCATTCTGTGGGGCTCCTTCCCTCTCCCCACGTGGGAGTCTGTATTTGTTCATCAATAAATCACTTTTGCTAAGAAAAAAAAAGGACATTTAGCTCTGCAGTGACTGTTAGTGTGATTTGCATTATGGGAGAATGATGGCGCCGTTAGTCTCTTAGGTAAAGAGTGAAGAATAAAAATCCAGTGAGAAACGGCATTAGCCTGGGTATTGATTGGGGTGTGGGAGGGGAGAACAGGAGTGGGGTATTAAGAGAAGTTTTCCTCTTGTCGTCGGCGCCTGGCTCAGGGAGTCGCCAGATCAGATGGCGGTGCCGTTTTTAGCTCTGAGGAACCACCATGCTGTTTTCCGCAGCAACTGCACCGGTTTCCTTTACAGCAGCGCGCAGGGTTCCAGCCTCCACCTGCATGTCCTCGCCAGTACTTGGTGGGGCTTTTATTTCTCTCGTTTCGTTAGTTTGGGCGGTAGTGGCTCTGATGGCGTGGTTTCGATGAGCATTTCCCTAGTGACCACATGCGGCGCTTCACACGCGCTTGTCTTCACGTTGGTAGATCTTCCTAGGAGCCATGCCCGTTCAGGTCCTTGGCCCGTTTTAAAAATGGGTTGTTTTGTTGCTGTTCAGTTTTAGTTCTTTATATATTCTGGATATTAATCCCCTATCCCAGTGGTCGGAAAACTCATTAGTCAACAGAGCGGCAAACCACGTGGGGATTACGAGCCGCAGTTTGCCGACCACTGCCTTATCACTATGTATGATTTGCTGAGGTTTTCTTCCATTCTGTGGGTTGCTTTTTTTACTCTCTTAGTAATGTCTTCTTTTTTTTTTTAACCCTCACCAAAGGAGTGAGGGTATTTTTCCCATTAATTTTTTTTTTAATATATGTTTTTATTGATCTTAGGGAGAGGGAGAGATAGAAACATCAATGATAAGAGAGAATCACCAATCACTGCACGGCCCCCCCGGGAATCTAGCCCACAATCCCCGGGACGTGCCCAGACCAGGAATCAGACTGGGACCTCCTGGTTCATCATAGGTCGATGCTCGACCACTGAGCCACACCAGCTGGGCTCCAGTTAATTTTCAGAGAGAGCAGGGGGAGGGGGAGGGGGAGGGAGAGATAGAGGAGAGAGCAACACATCAATTGGTAGCCTCCCCCTCGCTCCCTGACCTGGAGTGGGAATCAAACCTGCAACCCATGTCTTTTGATGCACAAAATTTTTTAAAATTTTTATGAAGTCATATTTGTCTATTTTTTTCTTTTGTTACGTGGACCTTTGGTGTCATAACACCAAATGTTTTGTGTCTTACTTTTAGGTCTTTGATCCATTTTGAGTTCATTTTATATGTGGTTTTAGGGAAGGGTCCAACTTCAGTCCTTTGCATGTGGCTATCCAGTTTTCCCGGCATCGTTTGTTGAAAACACTGTCCTTTCCCCCATTGAATGATCTTGACACCCTTGTCAGAAAGCATTTGACATTGTCTTAGAGCGTTTATTTTTGGACTGTTCCCCGTCTGCCAGTGCCACGCTGTTAATCACTAGTTTTATAGAAAGTTTTGTAAAATGAAATATGAGTCCTCCTTTTTTGCTCTTTTTCAGTATTATTTTGGCTATTCGTGGTCTCTTGAGATTTAGTACAAATTTCAGGATAAAATTTTCTATTTCTGCAAAAAAAAAAAAAATGGTCTGGGATTTTGATAGGGATGGCAGATCACTTTAGGTAGTATTGGTATTTTAATAATATTAAGTCTTCTAATCCATGAACATGGAATGTGTGTTTTTATCATCAAGGTTGTTGGATTTTTCAACTGCTTTTTGTTCATCGATTGAGCATGATTATGTGGTTATTTTCTTCATACGTTGATGTGACTTCAGTAACATACAAAACCTCTGCTCCTTCACAGCTCCGATCTCTTTGGTCGTTAATGTCACACAACTGCGTTTTTATACATATATGCCCCCAAACATAAACTAATAATTTTTAAATGCATTATTAACTGCATTAGTCTCTTAAATCATGTAGAAAACAAAAAAGTAGTTACAGACTACTATTACAGTAATACTTGCTTCTGTAATTGCCCATGTATTTGCCTTTGTTAAGGTCTTTATTTCTCCATGCAGTGTTAATATACTTCTAGTGTCATTTTATTCACAGGACAGGACTCCCTTGAGCATTGCTTGCTGGGTAGGTCTAGTGATCACAAACTTTTGTTTATATTTTGGCAATATCTTAATCTCTCCCTCACTCTTGAAGGACAGTTTTTGCCAGATAAAGGATTCTTGGTTGATGGGGAGCCGGTGTAACACTTTGAATATATTGATGGGCTGTTTGGGGTAGCACTTTGAATATATATATATATTGATATATTTTATTGATTTTTTTACAGAGAGGGAGAGGGACAGAAAGTCAGAAACATCGATGAGAGAGAAATATCGATCAGCTGCCTCCTGCACACCCCCTACCGGGGATGTGCCCACAACGAAGGTACATGCCCTTGACCGGAATCGAACCGGGACCCTGCAGAGGCAGACACTCTATCCGCTGAGCCACACCGGTCTCGGCAGCACTTTGAATATATTGATGGTGTTTGCTGGCCTCCAAAGTCCATTAGGTCTTCTTTAGGGACAGTTTCTGTTAGTTTATTTTTTTCCTTGACTAGGCCATGCTGTCCTGTTTCTTTGAGTGCCTGTGAGTGTTTGCTGGGCACTGGGCATGGGAAGCGAATCCTGTGGTGCCTCTGGAAACCGGGTTTGCTCTCGGTGGTGGTGGTTGCAGGCTGTCTCTGCCTGGGATCAGCCTGAGGTGTAAACGTCAGGTCTTCGGAGCTTTCCTGAGCCCTTCCCTGGGTTTGCACGGTCACTTCCTGAGTTCCTCTGTGCGTGTAGTGCTTCTTGAGTGTCGTCTTTAATTAATGTCTGGCTCCCAAAAGTGGAGAAAGCAAGAAGTGAGGAGGGTAGGAAATAGTCACTGTTCTCAATCCCTGGTGGCCTGCCTCTTTATCTCCACCCCTGTGGAGCAGTGATTCCCCCATACTTGAAGGACAGGGTTCTTTTTGCTCACCCAGGCTCCCACAAGTTGTGTGCAAGCTGCTGCTGTGCTAAGATCGGAAATGGACCAAGTCTTCCCCTGCAAATTGCAACCCTTGAACAGACTGGAGTTTCAAAACCGTTAATCAGTTTCTACTAGTGTGGTGCCCGGCTGAGGAGACAGCCTGGAACCTCCCAACTGCCCTCCCCTGCTGGCCATCTTGTGGTGGCCATCTTGTGTCCACATGAGGTCAGGATCTTTGATCACATGGAGGCAGCTCTCTTGTGTGTTGGAGTGATGGTCAATCTGCAAATTACTCTTTTATTAGATAGGATAGAGGCCTGGTGGCATGGGTGGGAGCCAGCTGATTTGCCCTGAAGAATGTCCCATATCAGAGTGGGGATTCCCTTGGGGTAAGGGGCGGCCTGGGCAAGGGGCCTGTGGAGGTTTGCAGGCCGGCCTTGCCCCTCCAATGACCCAAGCAGAGGCCCTGGTATCTGCTGATTAATCTATGTCTACAATTGAAACTTTGTAGCCTGGAGCGGAGCCAAGCCTTCTGCTTGCTCCTGGGTGGCAGCCATTTCTCCTTGAAACTTTGTAGCATTGAGTAGAGGCCTAGGCCGCAATGGCAGCGGATAGCTTGGCTTCCTCTGTTGCCAGGGAAACCCAAGCCTCTGTTCTCTCCAGCTCAGTGGCTGCTGCCCTTTCTGTATCTTTTATAATTAAAACTTTGTAACATTGAGTGGAGGCCTAGGCAGGCACCGGCAGGCAGAAAGCTTGGCTTCCTCTGTTGCCAGGGAAACCCAAGCCTTCCTCCTGCTCTCAGTGGCAGCAGCCATCTTTATTGGGGGTTTATTTGCATAATCTGCTCCTGATTGGCTGGTGGGTGTGGGTATGGCGAAGGTACAGTCAAATTTGCATAATAGCCTCTTATTAGATAGGATTCCTGCCCCTTTGTCTCTGGAGGAGTCCAGGGGTCAGCCCAGACCAGCTGTGACGAGGAGCAGGTTACTTCCCCTTCCTGTGCCTGAGCACCTAATCAGTGGCACGAGCTGTTACAGGGTAGCTATGGAAACGGGACGGGTTGGTCCACATCAGTTGTGTGTAGCGCGGTGCGTGGGGAGCACTCGGGCTGCGTTAGTGGGATTTACCTTCAGCATCAGCTCCCTGTGCCCTCACTGCTGCGGGCTGCGAGCCCCCTGAGCCCTGGGGGCTGCCTCGGGCGCGCCTTGGCCTGGGGAGAAGCAGCAGGGTGCCCTTGAGTCACGGCCCGCGGAGGGTGTGGGTGTGTGGGAGCCTCTCTTTCCACAGGTGCAGCTGCTTAGGGCCGCTTTCATCCGGGCTTTCCTGGAAGCAGGAAGTGCCGTGTCCCCCAGGGAGCCTGGCCTGGCTGTGCCGGGCCGTCGGGAGCCCGCGGCCCTCCGTGGTGGGCTGAGTGGCTGCTTGTGGAACTGTGACTGCTGACGACGGGACACACTCACCCCTGTGCCCAGGAGTGAGAGCGCCCGGAGAAGTGCCCACTTAGGAAAACCTGCCCGTACGAGGAGGAGATCTCGGTTACCGAGTAACGTCTCACTCGGCCAGAAATTCGTGGCAGGTTTCCTGGCGCATTTAAAATAGGATTTGTGTGTGAAAATACCATTTGCTCACAGGAGCCCATATTTTCTGAAAAGGGAAATATACTTGTGTTGGGCATTTGGGATAAGTAGAATAAAAATAAAACCTTACAAATAGAAGAATTGGATACCAAATCCCACTTTTAATTCTAAGAGGTTTATATATAACTCTACTGTCTCACCCTGTCCTGCCCCCGGGGCGCTCACAGCAGAAATAAGCACGCAGGCGCCGCACGCGTTCAAGAGAGCGAGCGGCGGGGGGACTGCGGATCGCAGCGGCCGGGCGGCCGCCCCCTCGCCCACTCTGCTCTCCGTGAGCCCCCGAGTGCCCCCCGCTGCCTCTCCTCCAGGGGCGGGCAGCGAGTGGCATTAGAACCTGGCCCGCTCGCCCTGACATCGGACCGCCGGGCCGGGCCGCCTGGGGACAGGGCTGAGTCCGGTGCTGACAGACGCGACTCCTTGTCTTTCAGAAATGTTCCCGCTGCCAGGAGGCCGGCGCCACCTTGGGCTGCTACAGCAAAGGCTGCTCCTCCCGCTACCATTACCCGTGTGCCGCTGACGCAGGTAAGCGGGCGGCCAGCGCGGCCGGGCGGGGCTGCTCCCTGTGCTTCTCTCCCTTTGCTGGCGCTCCTGTCCTTTTTGGCCCTGCTCTGTTTGTCAAGTCCAAAGGCAGTGCAGGGAGGAGAATGGAAAAGGGTGAAATGGGATCATTTTCTTCAAATAGCAGTTTCATTTGTTATTCACACACAGTTCACCCACGTGTGCAATTCAGAGGTTGTTAGAATGTTCACAGATATGCAGCCGTCACCACAGAGTTAGTTCGCCTCCTCCCCCCAGAGGAAAACGCTGCGTCCCTCGGCTGGCAGCGCCGCCCCGAGCGACGGCTGATGGCTCTCTGTCCACGGGTGTGCCGGTCCGCACGCTCCGTATCAGCGGAGTCAGACACACCTGTGACCTTTGTGTCTGGCGTCTTGTGTTAGCATAATGGGTTTCAGGTTCACCCATGTGGTGGCATGTATCCGTGTTTCGTTTTTATTGCCGAATATACTTTATTGTAAGGAGATATCTTTTTGTTTGCTTACCATTCACCATTGGATGCACAGGTCGGTTGCACCGTTTTGCTGGCACAAATAACGCTGCTGTGAACGTTCACACCGGCCTCTGTGCAGACTTAGTGTCTCCTCTCCGGGCCCTAACCCCGGGCTGAAATTACCGGGTAATCTGAGGACCGGCCAGACTGTTTTCAAAATGGCTGCACCCTTTACATTCCCTCCAGCGGTATGTGAGGGTTCCCTTTCTTCATGTCCGCATCAACACTTGTTACTTTTTTTATGAAGAGCTTATTGATTTTGAGAGAGAGAAACATCAGTGAGAGAGACACAGCCGTCTGCTGCCTCCTGCATGCCCCCTTCTGAGGATCAAGCCCAAAACTCAGGCGTGTGCTCTGATCAGGGATTGACCCGGCCACCTCCGAGTGTACGGGACGGTGCCCAACCCACTGAGCCCCCGACCGGGGCTGGGTGTCTTATTGTAGCCGTCCCACCACTGACCCCCCGACCGGGGCTGGGTGTCTTATTGTAGCCGTCCCACCACTGACCCCCCGACCGGGGCTGGGTGTCTTATTGTAGCCGTCCCACCACTGAGCCCCCGACCGGGGCTGGTGTGTCTTCTTATTGTAGCCGTCCCACCACTGAGCCCCCGACCGGGGCTGGGTGTCTTATTGTAGCCGTCCCACCACTGACCCCCCGACCGGGGCTGGGTGTCTTATTGTAGCCGTCCCACCACTGAGCCCCCGACCGGGGCTGGTGTGTCTTATTGTAGCCGTCCCACCACTGACCCCCCGACCGGGGCTGGGGTGTCTTATTGTAGCCGTCCCACCACTGAACCCCCGACCGGGGCTGGGTGTCTTATTGTAGCCGTCCCACCACTGACCCCCCGACCGGGGCTGGGTGTCTTATTGTAGCCGTCCCACCACTGACCCCCCGACCGGGGCTGGGTGTCTTATTGTAGCCGTCCCACCACTGAACCCCCGACCGGGGCTGGGTGTCTTATTGTAGCCGTCCCACCACTGAACCCCCGACCGGGGCTGGGTGTCTTATTGTAGCCGTCCCACCACTGACCCCCCGACCGGGGCTGGGGTGTCTTATTGTAGCCGTCCCACCACTGAACCCCCGACCGGGGCTGGGTGTCTTATTGTAGCCGTCCCACCACTGACCCCCCGACCGGGGCTGGGTGTCTTATTGTAGCCGTCCCACCACTGAACCCCCGACCGGGGCTGGGTGTCTTATTGTAGCCGTCCCACCACTGACCCCCCGACCGGGGCTGGGTGTCTTATTGTAGCCGTCCCACCACTGTCCCCCCGACCGGGGCTGGGTGTCTTATTGTAGCCGTCCCACCACTGAGCCCCCGACCGGGGCTGGTGTGTCTTCTTATTGTAGCCGTCCCACCACTGACCCCCCGACCGGGGCTGGTGTGTCTTCTTATTGTAGCCGTCCCACCACTGACCCCCCGACCGGGGCTGGTGTGTCTTATTGTAGCCGTCCCACCACTGACCCCCCGACCGGGGCTGGTGTGTCTTATTGTAGCCGTCCCACCACTGAGCCCCCGACCGGGGCTGGTGTGTCTTATTGTAGCCGTCCCACCACTGACCCCCCGACCGGGGCTGGGTGTCTTATTGTAGCCGTCCCACCACTGAGCCCCCGACCGGGGCTGGTGTGTCTTCTTATTGTAGCCGTCCCACCACTGAGCCCCCGACCGGGGCTGGGTGTCTTATTGTAGCCGTCCCACCACTGACCCCCCGACCGGGGCTGGGTGTCTTATTGTAAGCCGTCCCACCACTGACCCCCCGACCGGGGCTGGGTGTCTTATTGTAGCCGTCCCACCACTGAGCCCCCGACCGGGGCTGGGTGTCTTATTGTAGCCGTCCCACCACTGACCCCCCGACCGGGGCTGGGTGTCTTATTGTAGCCGTCCCACCACTGACCCCCGACCGGGGCTGGTGTGTCTTATTGTAGCCGTCCCACCACTGAGCCCCCGACCGGGGCTGGGTGTCTTATTGTAGCCGTCCCACCACTGAACCCCCGACCGGGGCTGGGTGTCTTATTGTAGCCGTCCCAGTGAATTTGAAATGGTAGCTCATGTGATTTTGATTTGCATTTCTCCGGTGACTAATGATGTTAAGATCTTTGATGACTAATGATGTTAAGATCTTTGGTGAAGTCCAATTTATTTTTTCTTGTTACTTGTTGCTTTTTCTTATATCTAAGAAACCATTGCACAATCCAGAATCACACAGATGTATGCCTTTGTCTTGTCCTGCAAGCTTTATAAGTTCAGTCCTTACACAGGCCAGTTTTCTGCACAGGGGTTCCGGGTGCCCGGCACCATTTGTGGGAGAGGCTAATCTTTCCTCGTTCGGTGATCTTGGCGTCTTGGTTGAGGACCAGTTGGCAGCCCGGCTGGCGTGGCTCCGTGGTTGAGGGGCGACCTCTGAACCCGGAAGTCAGCTCCATTCCCAGCTGGGGCACATGCCCGGGTTGTGGGCTTGATCTCCCCTCCCCGCTCTCTCTCCCGCCCCCTCCTTTCTCTCTGGAATCAATAAAAATATATTTAGAAAGCAGAAAGAAAGCCAATTGACCATACAAATATGTGCTCATTTCTGGACTCCTCCAGCGCACACTCTCTTGATTACTGTAGCTTCGTGACACATTTTGAAATTGGGAAATATGAGCCCCCTGATTTTGTTCCTTTTATATGAGATTATTTTGGCTATTCTGGGCCCTTTGCTGTTCCATATGAATTTTAAGATAAACTTGTAGCCAAAACCGGTTTAGCTCAATGGATAGAGCGTCGGCCTGCGGACTGAAGGGTCCCAGGTTCGATTCCGGTCAAGGGCATGTACCTTGGCTGCGGGCACATCCCCAGTAGGGGGCGTGCAAGAGGCAGCTGATCGATGTTTCTGACTCTCTATCCCTCTCCCCTCCTCTCTGTGAAAAACCACTAAAATATATATTTTAAAAATATAAACTTGCAGATTTTTATTTAAAAATAGCCATTGAAACTCTTATAGGACTGGCATCAATCTGCAGGTCAGTTAGGGGGTATTTCCGTCTTAATAAGTCTGCCTTCCCACCCATGATCATGGGTGCCTTTCCCTTATTTCAGTTTTTCATTTCTTCTAACGATGTGTTGTAGTTTTCAGCGTATGTCTTTCAATCTTTAGTTAAATTTATTCTTAAGTATTTTTTAAATATTTGGTGGTACTGTAATTGGAATTTTAAATTTAAATTTCAGATTTCTCATTGTGAGTACATAGAAATACAAGTGATTTTGTTATATTGATCTTATATCCTGCATATTTGCTCAACTCACTGATTTAAAGTTTTTAGTTACGTATCATCTGCATCAACTTTTACTTCTTCCTTTCTAGTCAGAAGCCTTTTCCCTTCTTCTTGCCTAATTGCCCTGTCTGGCTCTCCTACGGTAATGCGGATAGAAGCGGCAGAGCCAGGGCCTTGTTTTGTTCTGACCCGCTCGCTAGTCTGGTCGCCGTGGGCTCGATAGGTGTCCGGAGCCGGAGGAAGCTCCCGGTGCTCCTGGCTTGTGCACGTTCACCGGGAGAGGTTCCGCCGCACCGAGGTGACCAGAGCAGTGTCTGGCCGTGTGCTGGCTGCAGGCAGAAACACGCCTTGTCCGACAAGTTCCGTCCAGTGCTCAACGCAAAAGGCTTGAGTTCTAACCCCAGTGGGTGTCCCCTCAGTGGGTGTCTCCCCCAGTGACTTGGTGAGCAGGAGGCATGTCTGAGCCCTTCACCTTCACCTTCACCAGCCGGCCTCACCCAGTGCTCGCAGGCCAGGGAGGGAGAGAAAACGGAGAGGTGAGCGGTGCACAAGCAGCGTGGTGCCTGTTCGCTCTGAGGCCTCCTGGGCTCCACGGGGACATGACTCCCATGGGAGCAGCTGTATGACTTCGGGACGCGGGTCTGCTGTGGGTTTGGCAGGGGGAGGGGGAGGGCGTGGCTGGCTGGGTGACGGAGGCTGCGGCAGCTTCACAAGGTCACGGTGTCTGGGGCGTTTCTGGGTCTTTTGATGGCCCCGGGTCTTCGGGAATTCTCTTGTGTGTGAAGGACCTTTGCATCCCGGAAAGGCAGTCGCCGATTGACCTTCTTTCCAATTATAACGGAAACAAGTCCGGGTCCGCGAGCCCCTTGTCTCGCGAGTGAGGACGCGTTGGCCGTTTTCGCCTCTGCCTTGCTGCCCCCCAAACCTTTCCGAGCTGTGGGTGTCTCGGGGACATCTCCGTAGAAACGGCGCTACGGCTCCTGCAGCCCCACACCATCCACGTTTTGTGACATCATGGTTCGCTGTTGGTGTGGCTGCTTATGTCACGGGCCCAGGTTTGGCTGCAGGTGGGCAATGCGGCAGTGAGTGAGTGCCGGTGACGCAGGGAGCCACGAGTCAGACCCGAGGGAAAGCGCCGGGAATCTGCCTGGAGGGACCCCCCCCCTCCCAGAAGCCCCCTCTGCAGCCGCCTGCACTGCTCTCTGCCTGCAGACTCGGAACTTGCGGGGGGGGGGGGGGGGTCAGGCCAGGGTAAGTCATTAGGAATGACTGGTGCCTGGCCCCTCCCTTGCTCCTGCCTGTTATTCCCTGTGAGGCAGTGCAGGCTGGCGGGCCCCTCCCTTGCTCCCGCCTGTTATTCCCTGTGAGGCAGTGCAGGCTGGCGGTCCCCTCCCTTGCTCCCGCCTGTTATTCCCTGTGGGGCAGTGCAGGCTGGGGGTCCCCTCCCTTGCTCCCGCCTGTTATTCCCTGTGAGGCAGTGCAGGCTGGGGGTCCCCTCCCTTGCTCCCGCCTGTTATTCCCTGTGAGACAGTGCAGGCTGGCGGTCCCCTCCCTTGCTCCCGCCTGTTATTCCCTGTGGGGCAGTGCAGGCTGGCGGGCCCCTCCCTTGCTCCCGCCTGTTATTCCCTGTGGGGCAGTGCAGGCTGGCGGTCCCCTCCCTTGCTCCCGCCTGTTATTCCCTGTGGGGCAGTGCAGGCTGGCGGGCCCCTCCCTTGCTCCCGCCTGTTATTCCCTGTGGGGCAGTGCAGGCTGGCGGTCCCCTCCCTTGCTCCCGCCTGTTATTCCCTGTGGGGCAGTGCAGGCTGGGGGTCCCCTCCCTTGCTCCCGCCTGTTATTCCCTGTGAGGCAGTGCAGGCTGGCGGTCCCCTCCCTTGCTCCCGCCTGTTATTCCCTGTGGGGCAGTGCAGGCTGGGGGTCCCCTCCCTTGCTCCCGCCTGTTATTCCCTGTGAGGCAGTGCAGGCTGGCGGTCCCCTCCCTTGCTCCCGCCTGTTATTCCCTGTGGGGCAGTGCAGGCTGGGGGTCCCAGCTGGATTCTGTTGAGAGAAGGCGATCGCTGTGCTCTGAGGCGGGTTGGAGATGAGCTGGAGACTGTCTGGGGCCGGCAGGTGAGGCATGTTCGTCAGACCTCGCTCCCTGAGCTCCTGTCCTCAGCCCGCGGTCTGTCCACATCGTGTGTAGGAGCCACACAGCCCCTCTGCATTGGAGCTCAGGGAGAGTGAGCTCAGCCTCTGGGCGGTTGCGATCTGCCTGCCGAGAAGCCAGCTGGGGGGCCAGACGGCCCTGTGAGGCTTCCGGCCCCGGTGACGATCAGCAGCCGCTCACCCCGCTTCGCTGACGTGCTGACGGGCCTCCGCCCAGTCGGTGCCGGGCTTTGCCAGGAAACAGACAGACCGCGGGCCGGCCGCAGGGCCAGCGCTGCTCAGAGACCTGGGAAGGGGTTCACCGGCCTTCTCACTGCCCGGCTCTTCCCGGAGCAGGGACAGGTCCCCGTGCCCTTCCGGATCAGCTCTGCAGCCGGGACCTTGCACTTCCCGGTGGCCTGCCGTGAGGACGGACAGCGCCTGGCCATTGGCTCCCCGCGAGGAGCCCGGCCAGAGGCGGACACGGCTCCGACAGATGTGCTTAGGAGACTTGTTGCCAGGTCCCTGGTGCGGGTTCCAAGCTGCTGAGTGTGTGCTTACATTGTTTTACTTCTTTTTTGCTTTTTAGCTTAAAGGGCACGTGTTTCCTGGCGCATTTTACTAATGGTCTGGGCCAGCTGTTGACGGCCGCAAGAGGACCCGAGGCGCCCCACCTTTCTAAAGCCGCGGTGGCGGCCCCAACGGGCTCGCCCGTTTCTCCTTGGCCAGCGCCCAGGGAGGAGAGCCTGAGTGCCGGTCTGCCCTTGCTGCTCGGAAGCGCTCTCTCTGGCGTGTTGGCAGCGGGAGCCCGGGCACGCCGTGTCCTTGTGGGTTCCAGGTGACCGCACTTCATTCACTGCCTTGCTCCGTGCGTGGGGGCGGGAAGGGCGCGGACTCACCGAGCTCTGGCCCCGGGTTTGCCTCGGAGCTGCCCCGGCACTCAGGGCAGTCGAGACGGTGCAGGCTCAGCCAGATCCTGGAAGGGCCTTTTGCATGTGTGTGGAGTAACAGGCCCTCGCATTTTTCATTCATGCATTTCCTTGCTTTCTCACCTTTCCACTTGCAGTGTGTGGGTGCTCAGGCTGCTACTCTGGACCTCCGTTTAAGCGAGTTAAATGGCAAATTTACAAGGCTAAGTACCGTAGCTGCCTCCCGCCACGGCTGGGCGCAATCTGAGGCCGGCGATCAGCGATGAGTGTCCTGCCCCCACACCTGGCCCAGAGCCCGCTGTCGGCCTCGGAGCGGGAGTGAGCGGACTCGGGAATGAGGTCCCGCGCCCACGCCGCTGCCCGGGGAGAGCTGCGCTCACCTGCGCTGTCATCGAGGACGCCGCCGCGTTAGGAGTTGGAATGAATCATTTTCCTCTGCGGATTAATGGCCCCTCTCGGGGTTTCTCTCCTCTGAAGCGTTTAGTGAGGATTAGGAGCTCATGTGGGGGCTTCTCCCCGTCTCTGTGGGCTGAGGCGGGGGGAGCAGGCAGCGGCTCTCGGGCCTGGCCTCCTGTCTCTGATGTGAGGCTCGGCCGGGAAGCGGGGCTGCGGAAGCAGGGTTTCCTCCCGGAGCCTCGGCTGGGCCTTCGGCTGGGCCTAGCCTAGAATCGGGAGGGTTAAAACAGTGTTTATTGGCGATTGTTTCTGATTATTAAAACGATATGATAACGTGATGGAAATACAGAAAAAATTAAATCACCTATTACTTTACTACCCAAAGAACCAGTTATAATTTGGTAGATTTCCTTTGTCCTTCTGTAATGTATGTAAATATTTTGACAAAATTAGGATTGTGCTCACACATTTATACATCCTGGTTTTTCAAGCGATTTTACATCATGAGTGTTTCTCATATACCACTTACTATTTTGAAATGTTAATTTTTAAGTGATACTTCATGCTGAGGTACCGTATTACTTGGGGTGTCTCTAATGATCCTATTGGAAATCACAGTGTGGGGGCCTTGTCGCCACACCCAGCCCCGTCGTTCCTGGCCCGGCAGCCCCGGCGCCGCTCACAGCCCAGCTGACTGTCCCTCTGTCTTGCAGATTGTTTGCTGCATGAGGAGAACTTCTCGGTGAGGTGCCCCAAGCACAAGGTGAGTCCCGGCGCCCGCTCCCGGCAGGTGGCACGGCCCCGGAACGCCGGCAGACCTGGCAGCACA